>WMED01016896.1:0-13162 GCA_019650415.1 Pipa parva | reverse complement strand
GTGTGAGTAATCTCTCAAACTTATAAATCTCCTCAACTTTATGTATCCAGGTTTGGATTGATGGTTGTTCACTTTTTTTCCAAAAAGTTGCAATGATCAATTTAGCTGCACTTATGCTGTTTGCTTCCAATGAGTTTTTATAACTCTTAAAAGGTCTATCAGTTAATTACAATAGAATTTTTTCCGGTGAAAAGTCTATTTGTAATCCCAAATGACTATTAAGAATTGTCTGTATCCCCTTCCAATATTCTTTTATAACTGGGCAACTCCAAAAGATATGATATAGGTTAGCCATTGATTGTCCACATCTCCAGCATTTATCTGGCGTTTGAGGGAACATTTTATGAATTCTCTCTGGTGTATAATACCATGTACTCAAAACTTTGTAGTTCGTTTCTTGTAATTTGCTACATTTCGTGCCGTATAGCGTTGCTTTATATATTTGGGTAGTTTGCTTATTTGTAATCCTTATATTTAAATCCCTTTCCCATTTTTTGATAAAGGAGCTTTTTGTTTCTATTGGAGTGTTTATACTCTTGTATATCGTTGAAAGCGTTCCTCTAAAATTATTTTTTTTGAGGCAAATAGATTCTATTGGTAAAATTGTGCGATGGTTTAGTTCTGGTTCAATTCTGGTTTTCCAGAAGTGTCTTACTTGACAGTATTCCAAATTTTGTTTTGCATTAATAGGCGGGTTTGGAATTAAATCAGACAATGGTTTTATTTTTTTCCCCCTATCCAGGATGTCATTTATATTGGGATTTGGTGGTATATTCCAATCGGATAAATAATTTTTATTAAGTCCTGGGGGAAAATCCTCATTGAACTTGAGTGGGGCTTTTAAGCTTGGATATATCGTAAGTGGCACTGCAGATGTATTAGTGTTAATCCAGAGATCCAAGGTGCTGCTAATCAGCGGGTGCTCTGTTTGGATATTTTTGACTTGCTTATTGCTCATCCATGGAATAAGCTCTAAAGTGGTTTTAACAAGACTTTGTTCAATTTGTACCCAAAGTTTATTGTTATAGTTGAACTGCCAATCCATAATCCTTTGTAAGATTGCTGCTTTATAATAGTTGACAATATTTGGGAGACCCGTACCTCCATTTGCCTTGCTTAACACCATTAACTGGGCTTGTATTCTAGGGTGTTTCTTATTCCAAACATACCTAGAGAATATTTTTTTAATCTTAATTAAGTAACGAGGAGGTAAACCAATTGGGATGGCCTGAAAGACATACAATAACCTCGGAAATATGTTCATCTTTATAAAATTAATGCATCCAAACCATGAATGATATTTGTTTCCCCATTGTTCTAGGTCCGTCTTTATTTTTGCTAATACCAGGTCGGTGTTAATAGATGCCCAATCTTCCCATTTCTTAGTGACCCGTATACCTAAGTACGTAATGTATTCTTTAGCCCACTTAAAAGGGAATTTACTTTTTATTTCTTGGTAGTCACCATCACCCAATGATAAATTCAATGCCTCTGATTTTGTCATATTGATCTGATATCCACTGCATTTACCATAAATATCTAATTCTAATAAAATATTTGTTATTGTTTCATCTGGTTTTTGTATAATAAACAGCAAATCGTCTGCATATGCAGCTACCTTATGTTTAGTATTAGCAATATCTATGCCCTGTATATTTGTGTTCTTCCTGACATTTTATTAAAAATGACTCCAGCGTCAAAATAAAAAAAAATGGAGAGAGAGGGTATCCCTGTCTTGTTCCGTTAGTTATATTAATATAATCTGTCAATTGGTCGTTTACTTGTATCCTCGCCCTAGGAGTGGTGTACAAAACTTTTATCCATGTTATTAATTCTAACGGAAATTTATATTTTTCCAGAGTGGTGTATAAGAAGTCCCAATCTACTCTGTCAAATGCTTTCTCAGCGTCTGTTGACAATAGGATTGTTGGGATTCTGTTTTTCTGTATATGGTAGATAATATTTAAGAGCCGTATTGTATTATCTCTGGCCTCTCTCCCTGGTATAAATCCGACCTGATCAGGGTTAATTAATTTAGGTATAAATCTACTTATCCTATTCGCAATTATTTTTGCCAAAATTTTAATATCAATATTAATAAGCAAAATAGGCCTATAGCTCCCTGGCTCTGTAGGATCTTTGCCTTTTTTAAGTATTAGGCTGACCCTTGCTTCGAGACTATCACTCTGAAATTTAGGGCCTTCTAGCAGGGAGTTGAATGTTTTTTCTAACTGTGGGGCCAAAATATCTACAAATATTTTATAATATTTAGAAGTAAATCCATCTGGACCTGGACTTTTCCCTGTTAGGGAGCATTTTAATTGCTCCTTGCACTTCTCCTGTTGTTATTTGAGTACTAAGATCTTGTTGATTCTCTATAGATAATGTTGGGACGTCTACACTTTCCAAATAATCTCGAATATTTTCCTTTTTGATATTAATCTGTTCTTGGGATAAACACTCTGCCTCCTGTCTGTTGCATAATGCTGAGTAGAAATTCTCCATAGCTTTAGTTATTTCTTGTGGTAGGTGGGTAATCTTATTTTTATTTATCTTGATTTTGGGTATATAGTTCTGTGTTTGTTTCTGTCTATGAGAGTTTGCTAAGATTTTCCCTGCTTTATTACCATGTTCATATAATTGAGCCTGAAAGTATGAGGCTGCTTTCTGTAACCTTATATTCGTGATTTCCTGTAATTGAACCCTAAGATTGGTTAGTTCTTCTCTTTGGGCATTTAATAATTGTAGCTTATGTTTGTTTTCTATCTCTGCAATTTTTCCTAGTATATCCTTAATTTGCTTTTCCCTAATTTTTTTGTAATGTGAACCTAGTGATATAAGGTGTCCCCTTATAACAGCTTTGTGTGCTTCCCAAACCATGGGTAGAGGGATATCTGGTGTTGTATTTTCCTCAAAATAGTTTTTAAGGTTGATCTTTAATTTCTCATTGTCTCCTTCTTTTTGGAGGAGTCTATCATTTAACTTCCATCTAGGTCTATTGACTTTTTGTATGAGAAATTTTATATTGGCAAAGACAGGAGCATGGTCTGACCATGAGATATTACCAATATCTACCCTTTTAACTTGTGTTAGGAGACTATGACTCATTAGGATATAATCTATTCTACTATATCTATTATGAGGAGACGAGTAGTGTGTATAATCCTTTTTACTTGGATTTTTTATTCTCCATGTATCTACCAAAGTCATTGCGTTTAGCTTTTGCTTCATCTTATTTATGGTCCTATATTTAAGGTGGGATCTGCCGTTTGAGGTGTCTACCGTTGGATCTAAAGGTGTGTTAGCATCTACACCTATAACAATTGGGCCTTGTGAGTGGGCTTTCATGACTTCTAAGAAATCATGAAGAGCTGGGAGTTGGAAACCGTTTGGTAGATATAGAGAAGCTAGTGTTATTTCTTTCCCTTGTATTTTACCTATTATAATATTATACCTGCCCTCTATATCTTTGATTTCTTTAATTAGGAGGAAGTTTAAATGCTTTTCAACAAAAATGGCAGTTCCCTTCCTTTTACTATCTTGTGGCACACTAAATGAGGATAGAGAAAAATTTCTAGGAAGCCAGTTTGTATGATTACCTTTTTTACAATGGGTCTCTTGTACCATAAGGATATTTATGTTATTTGAACTGATCTCCCCTTGTAGGGCTCTTCTTTTGAGTGGGGTATTCAGACCTTGGGCATTTATAGTCATTATTCTAAGTTCATCCATTTCTATAATCTATGTAAATATATATTCAGTAGGACTGAAAGGGGGAAAAGTAGGTTAGGGCTTCAAGGGAAAGTAAACTTAGTGTCTGCCTGTCAGGCAGGGTTTTTATCTTGTTTTTGGGCACTTTGCCACCTTGCTGTAGTATCAATTTGTTTTAGGTGGCACTTGGGGTAGTGCTTGGGGGGGTTAGTTAAAACCTAATGAATTTTCTATCTTTTTGGGCTCCGTGGCTCTCTATTTGAGCTCTCTCCCTATCTATATTTTAATCCAAGTCATCTGTATGGGATATTTACCTTTTAGGGAACTGTTAACAGTCTTTGGGGGGTAACAGTCTTAAGTCACAAATATCACAGTTGCTTTACCTTATTGTTTCACAAATAATACAATGTAGAACAAGCAGCCTGCTGTATTTCCAATCATAGTTAGTTTTAACCATATGCCTTTAAGGTGATATACTATTCGCATAAACAAACTGCAGTCACTATGCATAAAAATATATTTTTAAATTTACACTTATAATCACTTCTAAAGCAAAAAAACCCCATAAAAATAGATAAATATTTTGTTAAACAGTAGTACCTCCAAGGTCTTTATAAACAAAGTGTCAGGTTAAGCTTCTGATCATAAGGAACAGAATATACTGCTTATAAATGTTATATTAACCAGATAATGACCTTAAGAATATTAATACCAACATGCAAAAAAGATTTTTGGAACCAAATAGGTAATATTGAGGATACCAGACAATTGGTATCATTTTTCTAAATTTCAAACATGTTGAAGGTCCTGTTGAGATTAACAAAATAATGACCTTTAGAGGATAATAACACTGAAATACACAAATGCTGAATTAACAGAATAACGAACTCAAAATTTTTAGGCACCAAAATATAAGAGGACTTTTTTGGAACTGAAAAAGAGTTGCTGTCAGTACTAAATGAATTGTTTCATTGTTCTTAGTTTTTAAACATATTAAAGATCTTGTGCGCTTAGTCAGTGTTCAAGAGGTAGCTTTAGTGCGGTTATGGAGCAGCCATCGGCATTAATGCAAAAAACCTAAATTCCTAATCTTGGTCTCTCCTCTCTTTACCTTTGATATTCTTATTGAAGACCGATAGGAATAAACAAACTTATCAATTACTCCAATAAATGTTTTTATGTATATGGCTTGTCAATTAAGGTCTTAGGTGTTTCTTCTTAGATTTTAAAAGTTCCTCCATTGTATTATTAAAATTTAGTGATCTCCTATTTGCTCAGTCTTTGATGTATCCAGATAGTATTTCCGCTGCCCACGAACCGTAGCAGAAATCTGACCAGTCAGTAAGATCTGGTTTTGAGATGTGAAGTTGGTGACAGAATGTATCCAGATCTAATGGCTCTTTAAGAGAGTGTGTGCGGTTATTGATTATGACTTGAAGGGCGAATGGGAAGCCCCACTTATACTTGAGGCCATGTTTTTTGAGTTCTTGAATTAATGGTTTCAAGAGGCGTCTTTGAGTAATTGTACTAGATGAAATGTCCTGAAACAGCATTATTTCCGCATCCTTTAAAAGTATGTGCTGCATTGATCTTGCTTTCAGCAGTATTTCCTCTTTAATGCCATAATCATGTAGGCAGCAGAGTACATCCCTGATCTTGTCCTGTCTCACAGGGCCCACTCTATGTATACGATCTACTTTGATTGGGGGATCTGGATCTTTGTTGAGTATACCTTTAAACATTTTTATAGCTTCTTCCAATAAGTTATCTCCTGTTATTGTCTTAGGTATATCTCTGATTCTGATGTTCTGCCTCCTGCCCCTGTTTTCCAAGTCCTCAATGTGTCTTTGCAATAAATAATTGATTCTGCCCTGCTCCTTTAATTTATTGCTATTTGACTCCACTTGCTCCTGTGTAGCTTGTATTTTATTCTCTATTTTTGTGAGATTTGTTTGTATGGCCTGGATGTCTTTGTGTAAAACATTAATCTCATGCCTTATAGTGTCCTGCAGGGATCGGTTCATTCCCTCTATGTCTTCTCTTGTGGGCAATCTCCTCATATAATACTCCAGTCCTTGTTGTTCTGGAACTGGAGAGGCTTGCTTCTGCTGCCATGAGGGTTGTGTGGGGGTCCCTTCATCTCCGGTACCTGTAACTTCGGCACTCGGGAGGTTAATGCAGGCATTTGGGCCACAGGCGCCGCGTTCAGTGTCCTCCATGTGAGCAGCCGCCGCCATCTTGGAAGCGTGCGCGGCTGCTTGTTTATCAAAGAGCGCCCGGGATCTTTCCTCCTCCCTCCGGCTCTCTAGATGGTGCCCCTTTCTGCCCGGTACCTTGCCCCCGAGTCTTCCCCGTTTGCAGCTGGCAGAATGCAGAGGTAAGCCGCTTATTTAATTTTTAGCCACGGAGCCCAGCAGACAAGCGCCTTCACTCTTCCGGCATCAGGCCACGCCCCCCTCATTTTCAGTTTTATGTAACTAGTGGTGTGGTCGGTGATGTATTTTCTTGTGAACATGAGAGGGACCAAGCAGCTCATACAGATGGGGTGCTTCTCTCCTAGGCAGGAGAAGGGATACAGAAGTATAAATTCTAACTAAGAAGTATCTTTCATATTCAGATGCTGAACCTGAATAAATACAAAGATAAAGCGGTTCAGTTCACTGCATAGTAAAGTCTGCGAATATTTGCACAAAGGGGTGTGGGTCAGTTAGTGAATGTGGCTGATTTTGGTGTTACTGGTTTTTATGTTATTTTGAAAAAATGTAAGCAAATATATTTGCAAAAAGAAAACTTTTTTCTGTCCATAACATAAGAATTCATTTAGAATAATTTATTGTGATGTTTAATGCATTTCTTTTTGTACATTTTTTTCTGGCTATTGCAGGTTATGGAATTTGATACCCCGTCTGTCCTTCTGTCTAATGAAAACTCCCGTTTCTACTCAATGTTTGCTGCAGCTGAAAACAAGATAACTGTCAAGGGCTGAACATAACGCTCCAACTGTTCCATCCGGTGGTGGCTACAAGCTGCTTCTCATTCCCTGCCTGTGGCAGGCACACTTAACCTCTTGTATTTTATTTTCTACCTTTTAAGGTTTTTTTTATTTAGGTAGTTTTTTCTTTGGGCATTTTAATTTTTTTCAAATGGCAAAATCAACTTCTTCATTTTTAATTGTTTTTTCTTTAACTATTTGAAAAAATATTCATGTTCAGTTGTATTTATTATGATTACTAAACATAAAAAAATTTGCGTTTTCTTCCAAAATGCACTGAAAACAAAAACAAATGGTTCAGGCAACCATGTTTCTGTATGTAGCCAGCTTAGAATGAAGCTTTCTACATGCATATGTATATAGCCTATATTTACTGTGAAAATGTAAGCTGGTTTATTTTATATTAAAATGAGCACTGGGATAATTATAAAAATGTCTGTTTATTCAGTATTTAGATTACCAACTCAGTCTGCGCAAGATTTCTGACTTATTTGTATAGTATGAGTTTTGCACCTTTTAACCTAATTGTAAGAGGTGTTATTTGCTTTCTCTTGGTCTTATTTTCCTATGATATTTTGTATCCTTTTGGGTACTGCATATGAAAAAAAGTAAGGGATGCTGCCTTAAGTATTTTAGTATTTTAAAACACAAAAATACTGATTCCAATGTTTGTAAATATTAAAGCTTCAAATAAAACTCATAAGCATATTATGTCTTGTCTGACCCTACTGGATTTTTAAAAGGAACATTTCTGATTAATGCCAGGGAAGGATGTTAAAACTGTGACTCCAGAGACAGAAACTTTTATGTCTGTTAAAACAGGGGTGGGCAATTAATTTTCCATTGAGCCACATGAGAAATTGGAATGGTTTTAGAGAGCCAGACTAATGTACTTTCCAATTTCACTTGTGGCCCCATGGGAAAAGTCAACTTCCTGTGAGAGAGGAATGCTGTTGCACTAAGTGCTAGATCAGAAGGAGCCGGGACAGAGAGGAGGGGGACAAGCAGAGCTGCCTACCCCACGGTCCGGCCCTGACACCAAATGCTGGCAGAAGGGCTGGGCTGTAGTTTTCCCACCAATGTTAAAACATGGTTCATTATTTTCTCACAAAGATTTTTTTAGCTTTAACTCTATTTTATAAAGAAACCAATGTTGCAACATGTTATTTTAACTAAAAAATAACACTCCAAATTACATGTAATTTAGGGTTTATCCCATTTTGACACAAAACTATGGAATACTTTATCTGAGTCTCAAAGGTGCATCATATGCAGTTTATGTAACCCTAAGTCTCATTTCTGGAATTCCCATATATAAAGCACTCCTGGTTGTCTGCATTGTTGTGCATACTTGATGCAATCTCATTTGATGTACAGAGATGCCAATACAAATATTTATTTTATATGTTTTTGTTTTTAATGTATAGGGAGTGATGTGCTAAGTAAGAGAGAGAATGTTTAGTATGAAAGCAGAACACCTCATTTGCACATTGCAGTAGTTTTTTTATATTTTGCAGCTCTATTGTGAGCATTGTTATGAATATTTTATCAATTGCATTGTACTTGGAAGTGTTCAGCAACCAACAAGGATATAGTATTGTGACCCTAACATTTTAAGAGTATGTATTTTGTGTGATTATGGCATATACCAATTAGTCACTGCCAGAAGAAAAATATTTAATTAACTAATAGACATGTTAGTCATGGCCACAAACAGTAGCTTGGCCTCATCTCCTAGTAAACAAATCTATTTTTGGTAGTGGTAAATCACTGTTAGCTCATTCCATAAATATTATAGAACTGAAAACATTATACTTAGCTTTGCTCCATTGGTCACAACTCCACTTTCATCAACCTGTGAGGATTAAATCCATCAACACAAACACAGAGGCATACATATATCATCAAGGAGGAACCTGAGTAGCATCCAAAGAAGTACCCTCAATCCTTCAATGGGCAAAGAAGTCAATTACTCAAATTTCAGCAATGTAAATTTCTGGTTTATTTAACTGGGAGGCCAACACAAACTAGATCCAGGAGAGTAGTGGGATTTCCACTCAGAGGTCACCCAACAATGGGGAAACACAAAAATAGACCTAATGGTGTCTCGCTCAATCAGATCTTTTTTTTCTTCTTTTTTTTAAAATTGTGAACACAAGACCGATACCATAGAAAACTGAAGATATGCAATAATGTGCCCATTGTCCTACACACTATCTTATGTCTTTCCACCAATTGTTATTATCCTGCAAGGTTTGCAAATACCCAAGATAGACCTATGTTACACAATCGAATCATTGTTCCTCATTGAGTCAAGTGGTCCTGGTTTTTTATCCATACCAAAGACCATATCCAAAGACACCTCCAATTCCCCTCACCATCCAGACCAGATTTGATCAGGCAGGTTCCCATTTATCGTCTAAATCTAGACCACCCTCCCAGCGTGCAGTTGGAATCTGAAATCTTGAGAAACATAGTTTGTTGGAATGTAGGCATTTCCACTATGATCAGGGTGCACAAGCCAGTCTAGTCCTAAATATACAACAGAACTTGGGCTACATTCCTTTTTTAGTTTACACCTTTTGGTATTGGCCCATTTCAGTTTAATATTACTTCAAGCCTGTCCTTCGTACAGTCAGGCCTTGAAATAGGGTTCAGACTAAAGTTCCTGAAAAACCAGGTTTCTGCTCTTTCTATTATCTTCCAATGCTGCCTGGCTCACATTGATGACATTGGTAACATAATTTATAAAGCAGAAAAAGAGTTGATAAAGTTCAGCCTATTGTCCTGCAATGTTGATTCATAGGAAGGCAAAAAAAGTGCAGAAAAAGCCAATTAATCCTTCCCCATTCCAAAAATGGCTGTGGCAATCAGTATAATTCCCTGGATCAAGAGCCCAAGTACAGTTATCTAGTACCCATAACTTTTCATATTCCTACACTCAATGACGGTACCAAGGACCCTTTATAACTCTTATTAAATCAGGTTAGTAATGGAACACCTGCGCTTTATGGTCTTGAGATTTGCAATAAAGGCTCGGCCTAAAGGTTTTTTCCCCAGATTAGCAGCTTGCTTCTCCATTGCACAGAAGGTCGCCAAATCTTAATTGGGTTGCGGAGTGCTGCGCTTCCTCTGGGTATAAAAGATAGGAGTGGATAGTGCAAATCACTTTGACACCTTATAGAAATAGATGAAATACTACTCACTCATCCGTGAATTCACGCTTTGGATTACTATGGTGTAATCCCAACCATCAAAGGTTTCTTCTGTATATAAAGCACTTAAAAAGACAATATCCCCTTTTTGCTTATTTTCTCCCTGAAGAAGCCTGTTATAGGTGAAACGCGTTGGAGTCCTTTGTTGTACCACTTTAAATGTGTCTATAACATTATGTAATGTGTTATTTTATCTTATTTTTATAATTAAAACGTATGATATATTTTTAAACTCATATGTGAATTTTTTGGGATTACAAAACAGAAACCACCTATTTGGAATCCAATATGGAAATCTTGGGTAATCAACCTCAGCATTAACACCTAAAGCCTATTTTAAACCTAAAATGGGAACCAGGCCAATCCAACAGAGGTAACCTTTGATGGTTAGGATTACACCATAGTAATCCAAAGCGTGAATTCATGGATAATGAGTGAGTAGCATTTCATCTATTTCTATAAGGCATCAAAGTGATCTGCACTATCCACTCCTGTCTTTTATACCCAGAGGAAGCGCAGCACTCCCCAACCTATTTAAGATCTTATTAAATCAGCCATGAAAACTTTCTCAGGCAGAGAGTTCCATAGCCTCACTGTTCTTTTAATAAAGAATTCTCTTCTATGTTGCTGCAGAAACTTTCTTTCTTATAGCTCTTGGAGGATGCCTCTTTGTTATATTTACTGGCCTTAGTATAGATTAATCATGGGAAAGATCTCTGTAGTAATCCCTGATATATTTATACATGTTTATTAGGTCATCTGTCCTTTGGTCATGTTTTTTGTAGACTAAACAACCACAATTTTTCTAATCTTTCTTGGTACTGTAGTTTGCCCATTACTTTTGTGACTTTGATAGCCAACATTTGAGCCTCCTCAATTTCAACTACATCTTTCTTGTCCACTGGTACCCTAAACTGTACACGTTATTCCAAGTATTCCATGTGTGGTGTGACAAATGATTTAAAAAGTGGTTTACCTATGTTGTATGCATCCATGTACTGTGCCTTTTGATGCACCTCATTGCCCTACTTGACTTGGCAGCAGCTGCTTGACACTGGTTTTTACAGTTAAATTTGTCAACTAAAATTCATAAATCCTTTTTCATGTCCGTTTTGCCCAGTGTTTTCCCATTTAGTAAATAGCCTAGACATAGACATGCACTTTCCCTTCCCATATGTATAACCTTACATTTATCAGTGTTAAACCTTATTTGCCACTTCTGCCAAACCCTCCAACTTAAACAAATTCATTTGTAATAGAATAGTGTCCTCCTTAGTGTTAACTACTTTACACACTTTTAATAACTGTAAAAATTTAAATTTTATTATGCAATCCCTCAACAATGTCATTTATAATTATATTGAAGAGAACAGGACACAAAACTTACTCCTCTGTTATCGCACTGTTTACATTAACCCAGTGTAAGTACTGTACATACCATTAATAAACATCCTCTAGCACAGGGGTCGGCAACCTATGGCTCTTTTGATGTCTTTCACTGTAACAGTGTGCTGACATGCGCTGTAGAGAGAAAGATCTCTCAGTGCTTCCAGGTTTGCTAGCCAATCCGGAGTCGCTGACATCACCGCGAGTCCGGATTGCTAACCAATATGGAGCCACATGTGACGTCAGCGGCTCCAGATTCAAAAGGGCTGAGGGAGCTACAAGTATATGACTCCCTCAGCCCAAAAGGTTGCTGACTCCTGCTCTGGCAATTAAAGCTGAGTATGTAAAGGGGAGGGGAAGAGACAAAATGAGAGTGGGAAGAGTTTAACTTTGCATTGTTTTCCTCCTGATATGAGGCCCCTGTTATCCATTACTTCCATGTCACCTTAAATTATAGCTAGGCTTCTTTACTTTTATTTATATGGAGGTCTGCTTTCTCTTTAAAACTGGAATAGCATTCTCTTTTACATAACTTGATCTGTAAATTGAGGATAGCAGTTGTATGAAGGTTTCCGAGGACAATAAAACAAGCTCTAGATAAAGCAAAGCATAATCACAAAGAAAAACATATAAGCACATCAAAAATAGACTAAAGCAACTCTGACCAAAATGTATGGAATCTCAGCATATAAACCATAAGGATAATTTGGTCCAAAAGAAATGACAATTCTGATTATTAACACTTACAAATATCAGGTGTGTTCTAATTTAGAACACAAAATACTTTAATAAACTGCAAATTTGTATCCAATAAATATATTTTATGTTCTACCTAAATAGCTTGATTATTGTATCATAAGATGATAAAAATCTTAAATTAAGTTATCTCTTAAACATGCGGCATGAATGAGGGAGTCGGAAGTCTGAGTCGGAGTTAGGGGAAATTGAGGAGTCTGAGTCGGGGCTTTGGCTTACCGACTCCACCACCCTGCATTTATGTATATCTGTTCAAATAAAAGTTAATCAGACCCACTACAGTGGTAAAGCAGAAGGTAATAACGTTGCCCTTTTAAATCCAAAATGTATAACATTTTCAGACTGAAAACATTTCATTTTGCAATGTAAAAAGATTTTGCTACACCATGTACAGTGGTGTGAAAAAGTGTTTGCGCCCTTCCTCATTTCCTGTTTTTTTGCATGTTTGTCACACTTAAATGTTTCAGAAAATCAAACCAATTTAAACAATAGTCAAGGACAACACAAGTAAACACAAAATGCAATTTGTAAATGAAGGTGTTTATTATTAAAGGAGAAAAAAAATCAAAACCATCATGGCCCGGTGTAAAAAAGTTATTGCCCCCTTGTTAAAACATACTATAACTGTGGTTTTTCACACCTGAGTTCAATTTCTCTAGCCACACCCAGGCCTGATTATTGCCACACCTGTTCTCAATCAAGATCTCACTTAAATAGGAGCTGCCTGACACAGTAAAGTCCAACAAAAGATCCTTAAAAGCTACATATCATGCCTTGATCCAAAGAAATTCAGGAACAATTGAGAAAGAAAGTAATTGAGATCTATCAGTCTGGAAAGGGTTATAAAGTCACTTCCAAAGCTTTGGGAATCCAGCGAACCACAGTGAGAGCCATTATCCACAAATGACGAAGACATGGAACAGTGGTGAACCTTCCCAGGAGTGGCCGGCCGCCCAAAATTACCCCAAGAGCGCAGCGACGACTCATCCAAGAGGTCACAAAAGACCCCATAACAACGTCCAAAGAACTGCAAGCCTCACTTGCTTCAGTTAAGGTCAGCATTCATGCCTCCACCATCAGAAAAAGACTGTGCAAAAATGGC
>WMED01016894.1:0-13162 GCA_019650415.1 Pipa parva | reverse complement strand
GCGCTATGGGCGCTTAGTCATAGGTGTGGTGCCATGTACAAACCGGGGTACCGTGGATTAGAGGCGCCTCACATCCACAGTACCCCGGTAAGTACACAGTATATATACTTTGTTTGTACATGGCACCACACCTATGACTAAGCGCCCATAGCGCAAAATGCGTTAGGGGGTGCCACTTTGCTGTTTTTATGGATATTGATACTGAATCCTGTTTTTAACATTCGATGGAATAAAAGTTAATTGTTTTTACTTACGGGAGTGCCGGAGTTTAACATACTTACATATGTCCAAAATGACATCGGTCTGTAATGGAAGGAAAAGCATTGCCAAGCCAAACAGATCAATATTTATCTATAGCGATTTATTTCGTTGGGGAAATATTTTGACCAATAGTTGTAAATCAGGGAAATTGAAAAGTACAGGAAAATACAAACTGACAGAGAAAGGGGTTGAAATCAATCGATATGGTCAAATAGGTCTTTGTAAATATGCCCCAATTTAAAGTGTGATAGATTGCAAAATTCACATACACCCGTTGAGGGGCTTATTCTTGAACGTTTAAAAAGTAGTGAAAAAGTCAGCAAATTCTGGGACGTAGCAAATGTGTGACCAATTTGGAGCCTTACCTAAGTCGCAGGGTTATGGAGCTCTTTGCGTCACTTTACATGCGTATGCAGGTAATTCAGCATGCAGTAGCAAAGTTAGCCCTGCATACTGTGTTTCATTCACCACTTTTACTCTGCCAGATGAACATGGTGAATTAGGAGGTTGATGACAGGGCTGACTACACTGTGCTACGCAAGAGACGGCTGCTGAAAGAGTTTTCTTTTTCTTTATGGGAATCCTCCATTTACTGAATAACGAGTAGAAAATTTTTGGGTATAAGAGTGTAGTGAACAAATGTGATGAGATTCACTTCAACAGATGAATTCTCACTTCAATGAATAAGCCCCTAAATGCCAAAGAGGTGTATTTTACAACACTCCCTTCCTGGCCTGCTAAATAACATTATTACATTTGCAGAGATCTACAGCATGAGTTCACTTTCCCAAAATTCAGTCCTGAATCATTACTGCCCCTTGACATGTCAATTCAAAGTAAATAATAGAAGCAGTCTAACATAGGCATTTTTTATTATGAAGCCCATGTCTGAGACATAATCCAAAAGCTGTTAGACTAGATGGGGCTATTTTTAAAGGGCAGAAAGTGGCTTACAGGACAAAGAATTCATTTACTAATGAATCACCTTGGCTGCAATAATTGCAAAACCAAAATAATGACTATTTCCTGATTCCAACAAGTCTCCTGTCTGGTGATTAGCATTTTTCTGTAAGATCATTTAAAAAAATAACAAGACTAAAAGCCAGCATAATGCTTTTAAGGGTCAGATCCTCCTAGTACTTTCACAGGTGCCTGCTTTGTGCAGGTCATAGGGTAGCTAATTTCTAAAAATAGTTCAGAATTCCGTATGAAGAAACCTACACAGTAAATTCACTAGAGGACAGCATAACACAATACTCATATGTAATAACAGATACTATTTAAAGTTCACCTTTCACCCCAAAACTCTAATACTAATTTAGGTTGTAATAATGAAATAAACTTTTTGTAAATATATATGTATTAAAAAAAATATGTAACTTTAAACATAATTTCTCTCTGTCATCTTCTCTGTCAGCCTGCCTTTTCTTTCCTGAGTCGGGTGAAGATGGTTGACATTATAGCTCCTCCAATCAGATCCCTGCTAGATCGTGATTTAATGTAAATCATTAATCATTATCTAGCCCTGCCCTCCCGACACTCGGGGGGGGGGAGGGGTAGGCTGACAGGGACGCTGACAGAGAGAAACGCCGTATAAAGGTACATTTTTAAAAATACAGTACATATATATTTACAAAAACGTTTATTTTATTTGTATAACCTAAATTAGTATTTGTTTGAGGTGACAGGTGCACTTTAAGGGATTTCTCTGATACAGGCCTGGGATGATCCCTTACACCTACTGTATACTCAGCAGCATTTATTCAGCTGTTTTGTAAGTATTGTTAAAACAAATTACATAAATAGGGCAAAAAGAAATACCTAGTGCATCATAATTTATCTTCCCCATCTGTTTCTCGGTACAGTTAGTGGGACACTTGGTTTATTCATCTCTGTTTATAGATAGATGGATAGACAGTCTGACAGACTGATCCATAGATAGTCAGGCAAAAAATAAGACAGGGTCCACATTAGCTGCTAAGCTCTGTCAGTTTATTTTTTTTGGCATTTTTTTCTTCAACTGATTGGAGAAAAATTTATTAATGGGCAACTATAGAATATGATCTAGTTTTTTACGTTTAATATGTAGTCTTGCTTTCTAGGTTCTCTTCCCTTGCTATTCCTTATTTTATTTCCAGGCTGCTCCCTAGACCTGTAACCTAGGAAGCTCAGTAGAATCCCTGCTACAGCAATTCAGTGGATAAATAATCAAACAACAATACTCCTATTTTGTAAGTGCTTATGCCACACTCCAAGTGCCCAGTGGGTTGTGTGACATTCGCAGGACACAAAATGCTATACATTAAATAATGTATATTTTTTTGAAGAAGATAATTTTCTAAATTATTTCTGACAGGGAAATTGCATTCTGACGGTCACCATTAATTCATTCATTAAGATGAGGGTGCATTAGAGTTAAAGAAGACTTTTACTTATGACATCTATTTCTGTTTTTTTGTATGTAATACCCTACCAATAGCTGGTTCAAAAGTGCTGAGTGGCACCACATGACATAGCAATTGTGGTAGTTATGTGGTTGAGTGCTTCAGGTTGGGGAAAGACCCAATGACCAGCTAAAGAAAATCACCATAAACCTTTTTGAACTCAACATGACCTCAAAAAGCCATTGTTTACATCATGGCCTACTTCAACTCCAAAGTCAGAAATACAGAGGATGTAGACACAGCCTAAGGAAGAGAATTGATGCTGAGGACTGCCCTGTACAGTTTTTCAGAAAAAATAAGCTTAAAATTAGCAACACTTGAATCCACCAAGAAAAATGTTTCTTTTATAGCTGGACATCAATAGGCAGCATCACAAACAGCAATGATGAGAGGGATCAATTTTCTCTACCGGGGGCAAGTCAAAGTCAGAACAAGATGAAGCATCTAGATATGCAGAGGAAATCTGGTGCCAGCAAGGTCCTCATGTATATTCAGTCAAAGTGGGGAATTGGCATGACTACAAGACAAAATGGACACATGGAGGGAAGTATCCTACAGAGTATCCAACACATATACATCTGAGAGCATAGGGGCAGTTAGATTTCTGGAAGCTTAGTACTTCACATATACTCCCTTAGCATGTTCAGCAGGACTTCATATAATTATAAGATGATCAGTAAGAGAAATTGTAATGGGACCAGAATTCCTTATACTATATGTACTATACTGTATTTATCTATGAATCTAACTACATACAGATTTCTTAAACAAAATTAGTGTATGGTACAGGTTTACATTACCACCACCCTTGGCCCTTGCATCAATGTTTAAACAAGGATGCTTTGAGTTCATATTCTCATGGATGACTAGAACCCATACATTCAGCACGCAGCAGTCTTTCTCTGGTGTCTCCTGGCCTAATTCCAAGGATCCACACAGTTTAATTCAGTGGGGGTGAAGAAAATGCAGGCTATGTGAAGGCTGATACTATTCTTTAGCCGATGATTAATAGAGAATCCTTTACCGATTGTTGCAAATATAGGATATAGTGCAGATGTGACCTTGGTCCAAACAAAAAATGATACCTTCCAAGTCTATAGGTTTTCTGACTGATGTCTTAAAAAGTCAGCTAAAATATTTTAAACAAAACAGCTAATCTATAACGATAACTAAAGTAGGGCATGTATTTCAACATCTTTGGGATTAATAGATGACTTGGTGCTGTATAAAATATAAATGTGAATCAAACACGATCTAAAACAGGGGTAATAAGATGAGGATGAAGGCAACTGTAGTTTAGCAATATAGTAAAGAGCAATACTTGGCTGAAGTAATTTCTCCCAGTTTTTCCCAATGGGACTGAAGAAGATCAGTTGGTTCTTAGGGTATAGGGCAGTGGTGGCTAATCTTTTCGACACCGGGTGCCAAAAAGGTGACATCACTCACCAGCACAGTCCCCCGAAGTGCCAGAGCTGATGAGTGATGTCATCATGCCTGTGTCGGGAAAGAAGCACTCTCCAGTGAGCGAGCACTCCTTCAGTGTAGGCTGCGGATTTGACCTGAAAACTGTCAGATCAAGTCCGTGGCCCGCGCTGAGGCAGCGGTGGCAATAGCATACGTGCCATAGGTTTGCCATCCCTGGTATAGGGTATTGTGCATTTTAAGAAAACGTAACAAACCTTTTTGATATTCTATAATATATATCAATCATGCTTTGATAAAAAATCATTTTAAAGAAGAACTAATGTACCATAACTAATATCCTGAAAGTACAGGGTCTGCCAGCCTAAACTGCTATATTATGAAACATAAAATTAGTACATTTGGGCTGTATTGCTGTCTTATGGAACTGCTGGTGCTAGTATCTCAGGGCTGCCATATTGGATACTCATTAATATGCTAATCAGTTCTGACACATCAGCATACATTGTGTTTGACTGGTTGGGGAATGTCACACAGTCCAATGAACTGTGAATGAAGAACACTGCTATGACTGCAAACAATTCTGCTGGCCACAATTACCTGCAGCTGCACCAGCCCCTCAGAACAAGAGTTAGTCAAATTCCTAAATAATGATTAGTTTTCAAAATGATCAACTCTGTACATCTTTCAGATATGTACGATACTGAATCGCAAATTTAATTTCAACGAAAAACATGAACCAGTTGTTTGCTTTTCTCTGTGCTGGTGGAACAAGCTCCTGCTGTTTTTTTAACTGTGTTTTCTGTTCCATTAATTCTTCGGCTGCTTTATTCTTCAGGCAAATCTTGCATTTTTAGCATCAAAACACTGACCTGCAAATGGATAGTAAATAATCCACCCCGTGCGTAAATGAAGGAATCTGTATATTTTCTATTTGCCATGCTACAACCAATATAAAATTTAACTCTACTTACAGATATGATAAACGCCTAAACCTAACATCATTAAACATAAGCACGCATGCGTGTGTAACACTAACCCTCAGATCTACATTTCAATGGACAGGCTAACTGTGGTAGTTACCGGTGATATGATGTGTGGTGCACTTACTCTTAACACAAATACAATTGCTCAAAAGACAGCACTTTTTTTTATAAATTGCAGTTTATAACAGAGACTGTAGCAATATCATTACAAAAGTCACCCATTAGTGTTGTCCAGTGTCCAATATCTTTTGCTACAGGGATGTCTTAGTTTCCCAACTCCTTTTTGGAAGCTTTCCAGGGCAATCCTTTATCCAACTACTTCATCCCTACTACCCTATATCTTACCAGCTTCTGTCACTATCCTTAGAATCAGACCTGTGCGTCCACTAATTGCTACCCACTACACAGCTAGCCTTGACTCTCACCTATGAATTAATAATTTAATATTACTTCATTAGTTAACTTGATGATAGTAGGTCCTATCACCACCTGGGTGGAGGCCCAGAAGGCTAATTCTCTCTGACATCACAGTATTTTATAACTTTGGGAAGGTCCAAAACCGATGATATTACATGTAGGTCTCCATGAGAGTGCCATATTAATGGAATTAAAATACTGATATTGTTCACTCTGGTCACTAGATGGAGCCGTAGAAGGAGAATAGAGAAATAGATCGGTGAGCAAATAGGCTTCATATTGTGCTCATCTGACTAAACAAGTTAAAATAATAAGCATAAGTTATTAGACTAAATAAAATTATACTGTAAATGTTCACTCGCTGATATCAATCCAGTCATCAATCATTCCCATGCTTCTGCTGTCAGTCATAAGAAAAACTTCACGAATAGACAGGTAGGTAAAGAAAGGAGAATGGTGCTTACTTGAAGTGTTCCTTATTGCCATGGAAACAGCTATGATAATTTTTATAGACTAACTTGTGAAGTAGAAACATACAATTATGGAATGCATTACAGTAAAAGGGAATCCTCTCAGCTGACTAAAATATCTGCGTTGCTTTTATTTTCTAATGCATCCAATGACATATTTACTGCCTGGTCAAGATAGTTAACTATCTAGGATGGTCATTACTGGCTTAAACCTTTCCTCTAGTCATGATGAGCAGGGGGCCAAAAACATGTGATACTTATGATTTGGATGGATTAAGCTGTAAACATTTATACTGAGTGGGTTCAGGTGATGGGTGGGTCTGGGAATACATAGTGCAGCAGGAATTCAAAGGAAGACAGAGACCTGGGGATTAATGTACTGCTTTGATCTACACATGATGGCATGGCGGATTCTATTACCATCACCCATAGTAGTATTTTGGATTGTTGTCAGAATTGGCGCTTCCCTATCCCTATGTTGCCATCTCCCAGTGGGTCAACGGCAGCATTGACTTTTTTCTCCATATCTGAATCCACATCCATACCAGCTTCTGCGTATGTCTACATTGGTTAAGATGTACTTTTCTCGTTAGTTATGTCAGTCAGTTCCTAGCTTTTGTGCCCAGTTCCTGGGTGATTGACTTTCTATGTTCCTGCCCTCAGGTTTTTTTCTGGTTTACATCTGATCTCTTGGGAACCACAAAAAACTCCATGGGGGCTGCATGAAATGCTGTGCCAATTTATTGTGCCATCTCCAATTGGTGAACATCCAAGAAAAAGTGTACTAAGTTTTGGGGTTAGCCCCATACTTCATCATTTTTGTGGTTTCCTAGCGTATCAATGTGAAGTAGCCAAGGCATTTTGGATTCATGCTGAGGTAAATATGTTTGTTGATTTTATTTATGCCTGGTCTCTGCCTGCCCTGATCTCTGCCTGCCCTAATCTCTGCTTGCCCTGATCTCTACCTGCCCTGATCTCTGCCTGCCCTGATCTCTGCCTGCTCTGATCTCTGCCTGCCCTGATCTCTGCTTCAAATTTCAACCCTGACTTTTGCCTCAACTCTAAACTTCATGTGTATCAATTTAATACAGTTACTCATCTGGTCATGTCTGCTATCACTAGTACCACCAGTGGACAGCTGTCCCAGCGCAAGAACATGGGAATCTCCCTGCAGCAAATCCACTATGTTTTGAGCAAGGGCTTCATTTTCTCTGAAAGTGGTGTTTTTTCAAGTGAGTTTTGTTTTGCCAAAGAAAGGCTGTGGTTTAACTTCATTTTTTTCTTCCTGAAATAAATGGTGAATATGAAAGAAACTCGCCGTTAGCAGTGTGTTAATCCCTAAAGGCTGCTCCAACGCTTGAGTGATCCCCTACATTATACATATAAAAAATGAGTCTTGCAATACTTGGTGATACCTTTTTTATTGGAGTAAGAATCAGTTTAGATTGACTGTTTTTATGGTTTTGTAATTCACTTCTGATTTCTAAATTCAGTATTGTTTGAAGCTTGAGAAAGGGAGGACAGATGTCTTGAAAGCTTGTCTATCTAAACCAGCGGTTCTTAACCTTTTGAGAACCGCGACCCCAGCCTGTGATGTCACGGACTGACGTTTCGCCCGAACTTCATCACGTACGCGCGTCACTTGGTGATGTTCGGGCAAAACGTCATCACGTATGCACGTCATGTGGTAATGTTTTGGGCTGATGTCACCCCGCAGGAACCCTTATAAGAAGGGTCATGCGGGCATCGGTTTTCGACCCCCGTGGGATGGTCGTGTGAACCCCGCCGGGGTCACGACCCACAGGTTGAGAACCGCTAATCTAAACTGTTAGTACAATAAAAAAGATATCACCAAGTATTGCAATACTCATTTTTTTCCATCTGTGAACTAATACAACCACTCTATCCTACCTTATATACATATATATATATATATATATGTATATATACATATAGGTTATAGAGTCACTAAACCCTCATTATGACTAAGGTTAATAAAATATGTATATGAACACATGTCTGTTCTAACCTCTTTTGGAAACATTCCATTTTAAAATAGTTGGTTTGGTTCCTTCAACCCTGCAGGGATTGCTTGCCCTCATCTGACTGGGTTTTGCATCCTTTCTTTTCAGTCAGATGCAGGTTTACTAAACATTCTAATGAGCACAATTGTTGATCAAATTGCAATGGAAATGTTACAGTAATGCCTTAATAAAGCTATTTTTTTTTTAAATGTATGCAATAAAATAATTTCAGTTACAAGCAGGACTGATTTTCAGCCGTGTCAAGCTGGTTACCGACCAGATTTTGTCTCACCATTAGCTGAACATTACTATTGCAGTATTTATATATTTATTGGATTTAGTGATCCTTTATGTGAGCAATTTGATGACAATTCTGAGAATTCAAAAAACCAATCAGGGACCAGCTGTCAAGAGTAGTTATATAGAAAATATAGCGATCAGGTGACAGTATGACCTAGGAATACTCTAGCAGTAGGAATGTAAAAATATAGGTAATTTTATATGGCAACAATAATGGTGATCAAAATGTGATAACAATATTTTCCTTAACATAAGAAATCCACAATTATAGTGACATTTTCTCCTTTAAACAGATCCATGGGAATCATGGGTAAATTACATCACTTCACTCTACTTGGCCAAATTCTCATCACTAGGGCATCCTGCAAACCTCACCATTTGCTTCTTCGCTAAAGGTAATCTACTGTTTAGTGAATAAGGGGTAGGAAATTTGCATCTGTCAGACTAAATGGATGAAAAAAAGGATGCACTTTCACTATGCATTGTGAATTTGCCTTTGATAAATAAGCCTTTGTTTATTTTTAGAGTTCTAGACAGCTCTCCACGTGTAACTGGGATTTTAATGAGCAGGTGACACGATACGAAGCTAATGTTTTACAGGAGGTAAAATCATGAAAACTCAACAAAAATATTACTGTATTATAAAATGTTTTAAAATGTTTGATTTAGGGTATGTATTTTTTTCTCTATTTGCCCTTTAATTCACATGTTAAAGATTCAGAGGGAAGACACCATCCTTAATATAGGTTGACAGCTATTTAACAAATTCAGCTTCCCTTTTTAATTTTGTGTCTGTCTCCATGTCACAATTTATTCTGTGTTGATTACACTCAGATATTGATATAAAGAATTAGGATTCTAGAGGATTCTGTCCAAATAAATTACAGAAGCCACTTTGAAACAATTCAATGCACAGCTTTCTCAGGGTAGTCTACTGTGAATAACAGATATATGGATCAATTGTCCTTCCAGAATGCACAGTATCTATTCATTTAACTAGCTTCGTTACACTCAGCAAAGCTTGTACCCAGTCCTGGATTTACACCTTAAAAGCTTCTAGGCAAAGAATATTTAACCCCTTAAGCCACACCCACTAATTGGCCACACCTCTTTGTGCAATCAATCAAAGACTCAATTATGCAGGGAACTGCAGTGCTTTATCTGAGTAATTGAATTTCATGTAAAGTGAAAATGCAATTGTCAGTTTCCACATTTAAATATTAAAAATACTTTATAAAGGGATCAATTCTTGGGGTGTATTTACCAAAGTAATTTCAACCTTCTCCTCACAATTCAATCTGTTTTGCTATTTATCCTCATTTATCCTTTCCCACCATATTTTCAATTTCCACTAAATTTAGAAATGAAGAATAAAATTTATCGATATTGATAAATATCGATGCGTAATACTGCTACACTTTACATCACTGTGAATTGAGCCCTTTTTGATTGATATCAATATCACTGATTTTTCTGATAGGAGGGGTTATTCACAAAAATCGGAATTGTTGCGTATAGGTGCAAATTCTCCAGATAAAGACAATAGGCTGCTACTGTTGCAGTCGCGACTTTATTATGAGAATATTGTTGCAGTCGCGTCTTTATAATGAGAATATTGTTGCAGTCGTGTCTTTATAATGAGAATATTGTTGCAGTCGCGTCTTTATAATGAGAATATTGTTGCAGTCGCAACTTTATTATGGGAAAATTGTCACAATCTTAACACTAAAAAAATTGTCACGACTTTATAATGGGGAAATTGTAGCGGATTTCCTATGGGAATCTGCTGTTTGTGAATTCAACAGCCGAATTTACACCTATTAGTGAATAATCCCCTGGGACTTAGAAAAATTGTAGTGCACCGTCTCCCTTGGGAAAATGGGTTTTTGCCACCCTCAACCAGGTGAATACTTGTTAAGGTTAAAAAAAAGTTAGAAAGAGCTTAATAAACTTCAATATTGGTGATATCCATATCGGGTTTTTTTTTTCTATATGGATATATCCAATATCAAATTATTCAATTTTATTAAATATCCCCAATGTCTCTGAATAGGAGAGAGAGGACCCCTCTCTCTCTGTAACACCTATAGGTAATGGCCTCTCTTTCTTTTTTTTCTTTTTTAAGTTTTTTATTGAAATATAACATACAATAAACAAGTTGTAATACAATTGTTATTTAACACGTTTAACATCAATATTGTAAATTTTTTGCATATACATTAATGAAATTCAATCATCAAAAATAAAAATAAAAAAATAAAAAGTCAAAAAGTCCTAAACATCTTTGACTTTGTGTTTTAATGAACACTAACTTTTTTAGGGGGTAAGGGGTAATGGCCTCTCTTTCTATAGGGCAGTGGTTCTTAACTGGGGTTCGATCAAACCCTAGGGGATTGGTGAGTCAGTCTCAGGGATTTGGCGGAGCCTCCACCACGGAGGTCAAATGATTTATCACTAAAGAAGGGTCCGGTGACTGTGCGTATGAAACTGGTGGGTTCGGTACATCAAACAAGGTTAAGAATCACTGCTATAGGGAAATCTGGTACTACTTACACAGACATTACACAAAAATATGAAGTGGGTAACTTTTTTTTTCTCTAAAGATATTAGTTTTCCCTGTTTATTGTTCTGTTAAAACCCACATAAATATTTTTCTTCTGTTATTTGATTCTTCACCCCACGGCAGTGATTTTGTAACTTTTTAAATGGTTACATTGTAGCAACCTGCAAATTATGTGCTTAGAAAAAAAAAAAGATTGTTCAAACATACGTTTCCAGATTTCAGATGTTATTTCATTAAATAATATTATATTGTTATTGTACCTTGTCCTGCTATTTTCTACATCATTATTATTTTTCTGCTGTTATCAGTGTCTGGACAAACTTTCACCCAGGGCACAGTTTAAAAATCTTTTTATATTGTTGGAACCTTCTCTGTGGAATAAAAGCAAGTTGTTAATTTTGAAGAAAATGATGAAAATTTTAGGGTAATTCAACAACCGTCAATCTTTTTAGATGTCCAGTAACCCATACCAACCAATCAGATGTTAACCTTAATTTGTACAGGGGAACTAAGATTCTCAAAAGACTGCCCCGTTGATGAATTCCCCCAATAGTCTTTAAAACCAATAGGTGGCAGGAGACAAAAAGAGTTAGGGAAGATCTAGTAATGCTAGAGAAAGAGAGAATTGGATTGGCCATTGGATTGATATGGCAGTTACTTATAAAAATAATTTCCAGAAAGCTTAAATTATAAAAGATGGCTGAAAATCACAGAAATAGGACAATAAAGCAATAAAGGTTTGGGTAATCATGATCTTTACGTTCTGACGCCAGTTTCACCACCAGTATTAAAACATACAGACAAGAACTGCAGCTAGTTTTTTTTTTAATGATTTTTATAGATGAATTTTACCACGAGAAAGTAAGTCTGAGGCATTTTGTTGCAGTAAAATGTGTCTGGATAAAGGCGCAGGCATCACGTATTGAAAATAATGACCCCAGGGTTGTTCACTTTTTCATTTTGATGCTGGTTTCATTATCAGGAGAAAGATTGCAGTGTCCATGAGCGTGATGGGCCCTAGAAAAACAGAACACTAGTTGTCTATGGTTTAATGTCCTTTAAAGTCTCTCCACAAATGCCAGGGTTGGCTCTTCCTTTTGGCCAAACAAAAAATTGCCCGAGGCCCCTGACATTAAAGGTCCCATGGAGTTATCATTATTTCTGTATTATTTGACATTAATCATTTTTCCTGAGTGTCGGGTGGGCAGGGCTAAATAATGATTGACGTTATAATTCCACCAATTAGATCCCTTAAATCACGATCTAGCAGGGACCTGATTGGAGGAGCTATAAGGTCAGTCATCATCACCTGACCCAGGAAAGAAAAGTCAGGCCGACAGGGAAGATGACAGAGAGGAATGCTGTATTAAGGTACATTTTTTAAAAATACATATATATTTACAAAAACATTTATTCCATTAGTAGAACCTAAATTAGTATTAGTGTTTGAGGTGACAGGTGCACTTTAAAGAGAAACTGTTACTATAAATATATCTTTCTTAGATTAATGTTAAAATATTACAAAATACTACTTTGCAACGTTTTGGGCCCTTATTCACCAATGTGCGAAGTGAACCGCGATGTGTTCGACTCACTTCGCACATTGTATTATGCGCATGCTGATGTCCGCGCACAGGACATCAGTATGCGCATAACACAATGTGCGAAGTGAGTCGAACACATCGCGGCTCACTTCGCACATTGGTGAATAAGGGCCCTGGTCTTCACTATTGTCACCATATTATAGTCTCAAGGCGTTATTTACATCCCATTCCATGTGAGATGACACTATTCCTAGTTCATGTCAAGCAAACTCTATATTTTCTTTATAATTTAAGTGTACAGTTGTTTTACCTCAAATAGGAACCCTACCATCAACCCTCTATGTCACTACTTTGATGTGGCAAAGTCAAATTCTGGCACATTTGGAGCAGTACACTTTGGTGATTTACCACTTCATACTCCGACGCTTGGTAATTAGCTGAATTAGTGTGTATGCAAGATTTGCATATATACTCGACTGTCATAAGGTGTCCAGTTTGGTCTCGAATTCACCACGTTGCAGAAAATGACATAATACGCTAAATATGCAAAGTTGGAGAAGTATCAGATGGATGTGAATCTGAACCTTTAAGCAACTGTAAATTCTATCATGAATAAACCCCCTAAATGTAAATTCCAGAATTCTCAGTTTTCAAGCACATAGAATTTATTATTTTTTTTATTTGAAAATTTTTTATTTTTTCCAACATTATATATTACATAAACAACTAGT
>WMED01016893.1:0-13162 GCA_019650415.1 Pipa parva | reverse complement strand
ACATCCTCCGAAAATAAGGCATGGTGGAGGATTTACAGTGTTATTTAAAATAAGGCACCCTCCCGAAAATAAGGCACCCCCCCCCAAAAATAAGGCGCTTGGAGCTTTCACTTACTCGGCGCATACAAGTACCCGGCATGATGATGTCATCGCGCCGGGTATGTGTATGCGCCGCTTATGTGTAAGAGCAGCGTGTCTGCATGCTGGTCTCTTGGTTTACCAAGCCGCGAGTAGAAGCCTTTGTGGTAAAACGCGATAGTCTCAGCCGGCGTTCACTTCCATGTATCCTCTTCCCAGCTGACCTGCAGCAGTCCGGTGTCTGCGATTCACTTCCTCCAGTATGTTTGTTTTGCTTTGTTTTTCTTTGCCATTTGGTTCATATCTGCTGCTTCTTTCAGCAGCTTAACTTAGCAGCCACATTCTGCCTTTCATCATTCCATAACCTATGCGGGTTTATTATATATATTTATACTCTGCTGCAGTTCTTACATTTCTTTTTACATCATCTTATTCTAGACTGGGAAGTTGTACATCTAATATATTTCAGGTTATTTATTTATTTGCTTTATTGATATTGATCATTAATACCTCATACCTCTGACTTATTGTGATTATACAAAAAGTTACATGGCTGTTGTTTTGTTCATCCCAGTGGGAATTCCCACACAGGGATTTGCTTGATTTTAAATGGTTTTAATAATTTTTTGCTCTTTGCTGTTGTGTGGTTTATGTTCTAATAAAGTGTGTGCTTTAATTCTGGATACTGTCCTCTTTTTTGAAAATAGCGTATCTGCATACTGGAGATTGGTGCAGTGTCTCAGTTCTGAAGTCATTTCAATAAATCAACTACAGGGGTATGTGCCAGGCATTTTATTATTATAATATAATTTAATCAGTGTATTTAATTAATGCTATATAATACAGTTTGTAGAGGGCATCTGTTGTTAAGGCCCTAGGGTAGAGGGCATTTGTATGTAGCACTCTCTATACAGCAGCTGCAATCTAAACTGCTGTAGACAGGGCATCTCTCTTATAAAGCTCATAAGGTTCTTATGTGTGTTAAAAAATGCCAAGTGATTGTGTAGCAATGGCTAAGTCTATGTTATTTGATTCCTTTAGTTCTCCTTTAACCTCTCAAGCTTGAGGCAACCCCAGTGCTGATCTCTGTAGATATCGCTACACAATCACTTAGCATTTTTTAATACACATAAATTTATAAGATATTCATAAGACAGTATATAATAAATGTTCTTTTTTTTTTCAACAATGAGTGTGATTTTTTTTTTCTTTAGAGAAATATAAGACATCCCCTGAAAATAAGACATAGTGCAACTTTGGGAGCAAAAATTAATATAAGACACTGTTTAATTTTCGGGGAAACAGGGTAACACTAATTTAGGTTGTACCAATAATGAATTAAACATTTCTGTTAATATATATGTATTTTTTTAAAAAGTACCTTTATACAGTGTTTCTCTCTGTCATGTTCCCCGTCAGCCTGACTTTTGTTTCACAAGTCAGGTGGGCGGGGCTAAATGATGACTGACATAATAGCTCTGCCAATCAGATCCCTGCTAGGTCATGATTTAATTGATCTGATTGGAGGAACTATAATGTCAATCATTTAGCCCCGCCCAAGCCGACTTGGAAAAGAAAACGCAGGCTGACAGGGAAGATGAGAAAGAGAAATGCTGTATAAACTTTAATACATAAATATTTACAAAAATGTTTATTTCATTAGTACAACCTAAATTAGTATCAGGGTTTTTAGGTGACAGATGCACTTTAAAGGAGATCTGCAGCTCATTTCACCTAGAGGTGATTCTTAAAGGGAAGGATGAAATACCGATTGGTCTTTTTATGCCCAGCACTGCTTCTGCTCTGAGTAACTTGCTAATTTCTTTATCTCTTGACAAGCCCAGTTTTTGTGCTAGTAAACCTGTGGTTCTGGATGTGCAGCTAGTCACAGAAGCATAAATTAATTATATCATTTGCCTTAATATAACCCATTTTTGGCTTCCTAGATGGACAAATTCAGTTCCTGCAAGAAACATTATATTGAGTTTTATTCTCAAGAAGAAAAAAAACCTTTATGTCATTCATACATATAATAACTGTTTGAAGAATTAAGCAACAATGTAATTTTGTGCCTATTGAAGCTGTTTACACTCTAGTTAGAGCTGTTGGCTAACTACAGTGGTACCTCAGTTTTCAAACGACTTGAATTTCGAACAAATCGGTTTTCAACCACGAAATTCGAGAAAATTTGGTCTTGGAATCTGAACAAATATTTGGAACTCGAACACCCGAGATGAGCCATTGCCTCGCCTGCAGTATCAATACAAGTCAATCTGCGATCGGATTCCTTATGGGATACATTGTTTTGGTTCTCGACCAAACTGGTTCTCAACCGCACTTCCAGAACGAATTGTGGTTGAGAACCGAGGTATCACTGTATGAGGCTAATCAACATTCTCATTGAAAGCAGCTAAACTATATCAAATAATCCATTACAAAGATCATTAATTAACCAAGAACGATTAGATTAGCACTGGTAAGTTTACTTTTTATTTAAAGGTGACTTCACCATTTACTCCTAGAATAAAACAGACTGCACAATACACTATATTATCTTTCATGGTAAGTATAAATATATTTGTAAATCTTGCTGTGTCCACAGTGGTTTCAATTGGAAAATGATTTCTGTAGCGATAAGCTAGTTGCACGTCACAGACTCTGGACTTTACTACTATCTGGTCGCAGTGATTCTCAATCTTTTTATTGCCGTGACCCTTTAGTATAATTCCCCGTGATTTGGCGACTCCCATTTATTCATTATTATTGGGCAACCCCATTTCATCCTTATATTTCCAATGGTCTTAGGCGACCCCAGGCAAATCATCATTCGACCCCAAATGGGGTCGCGACCCACAGGTTGAGAACCATTCTGGGGTCTCTGCCTGCTTTCATTGGTCTTGCAAGCCCTCCTCCCTAACTAATTCTCTTCCTGGTCCCGATCCTGTTCTAAGCACTGTCATTCCAGCATTTCCTCCCTTACCAGGCCGCGGAAGGTAAAAAAAAAAAACAAACATAAAAAAAAACTACATCTCCCACTCTGCACTGCGTGAGGCAGCATGATGTGCTCGTCATTGTTAAAGCAACCAATCAGCTCATACCCAATCCAAACGTCACTTCCTTTCTTTCTGTTTGGCGGCTCTTGACTCGGCGCCATATTGTCTTGGGTAAAATAAACCTTTCTTTGCTGAGGCCTTGGGTGTCTGAGAAGTTGAAGATGCTGTACCTAGAAGATTATCTTGAGAGTGAGTTTGCCAGCTGTTCCTTTTATAAACATACAACAAGGCGAAAAAAACAACGGGTCAGGTATTAAACCAACGACCGGGAATGACACCGCCTATTAACCGCCCTCTCTCCCCCTCCCCCCCTCCCTCCTGTCTTTCCGCAGTGATCGAGCAGCTTCCCATGGATCTGCGCGACAGGTTTACGGAAATGAGAGAGATGGACTTGCAGGTGCAGAGTACGTGAACAGTTGTCGGCTCTTATTTGGCCATTTCGTGGGACTATTTCTACCTAAGAACTGCTCTCTTCCCCTGCCTGTCAACATAGTAGCGTGTGGGCCATAGAGCTTGCATCTTCCACTAAAAATACATGTATACCCATTCTGCTTGCCTGGGGGCAGACCTTTAGGGGGGCAGAGATGGATTGACTCATTTTCATTAAAACTCCAGCACTTTGATGTAGGCATTGCAGTTACTCTTTGCATTGTACAGTGTGAAATAGGACATATTGTTCAGGGAGTGTAAGCAGTATACATTTTTTTAACGTAGGTTTATTTATAAAGCGCCACAAGGTTTACGCAGCGCTGTACAATCCAGTAATAATACAGAACAAAGGTAAAGTGCAGAACAATGAACAAGTGAAGTCAAATACAAGGTATATCATCAAGAAAAGACATCACTCTTAAGTGCCAGGTCATGATTGAAACAAGAGGATAGAGGTCCCTGCCCCATAGAGCTTACAATCTAAGTAGGAGGAAGACTTACATAAACATATAAGAGGGTGACAAGTGCAGTCACATAAAGTGACAGTTCCATTTGGCTACAGGTGCCAATTAAGAAAATTATATAGATTTTTGAGTATATATTTGCAAAAATATTAACATAGATATCAAAACCAATGCTAGTGCTCCAAGAGGTAAGATTTTGGCAACAAGAGAGAAGGGTTTAATGAAAAATAAACACGCACACATTCCAGTAGATGAAAATGCTTTTATGCAATCACACTTTTATAGCTCTTACACATTCATGGAACAATTTGCAGGTGTCTGAGCAATGCATGCACTGTTGCATGCTTTGTCCCTGGTGCAGTCCTACTATTTAATATAATATTTTCATCCCTATGGTGTTTCAAAGGTCAGCAGTTGGATTTGGGCATGTGATTGAAATGCATTTGACTTCAGACACTTGCAAATGCATTAGTATGATTCAGGTGAGAAATGGACTGGCATATTTGGTTTCCAGATAACTGTCATGAAAAAAAAATAGTTTGCAGGAGCAGTGATTTATACAAATGCTACTTTTACATTATGTTTCCAACTGTAGAGTATTCTTTCAAACAGTGTCTGAGTTAAGTTACTTATCCATATTGTAGTTTTTTTATATTCTGGATCCTAAATTTCATCATTTTCATTAAAGTGATTCTGACACTTAGGTGGGCCCTGTACAACAGATAGCACTATAGTTCAGTAGTGCTTTGTTCTCATTTACACCTTAGACCTGTCAGAAGCACTTAAGTTCATTCTTATATATTATTAGCATGAAACTCTAATTGCAATATTGTTACTGTTCTTACTTTAGTATGACTTAAAATTTCTAAAGCATGTATAATTTTACATGCTTGTTTTGCTAATATACCATGTGCCTAATAATTCTAAACTTGCAAGGATCTTGTCCAAATGATCTTTGCTGTGTTGCCTTAGCCTAAAAAGAGGATAAATAGAATCCTACTTTCAATAGTATTCTTGGTAGTCTTTCATTTTTACTGATCTAATGCTTGGGATACATACAATATGTATTGTATATATATTTTTATTTATAAAGCACACCATAATGCTGTACAATTGAATGGTACAAGTATAATACAGACTTGGAAGAAGTGCTTAACTTAGATACATCACTCTAAATGCCAGGCAGTGGTTGAAACAAGACCTCTACTCCATCGAGCTTACAATATAAATGGGTGGAAGACTTGTGTACTCAGTAAGGTAATACTTTAAGTAAAACAAAATGCTGAGTTTATAGCCTATAATCACCAATCATAAAAGAACTACTTAAGCATAAAGTGAATGAAAAGATAAAGTGCTCCAATGCTCCAAGTGGTAGGATTTGAGTTTAATTTTGAGAATACCAAGGGACTATTCTTGGCAGAGATATAGTATAAATCATTCCATAGATACAAGGTAGCAAGAGAGAAGTTTAAAATGGGGAAGCACACAGTATTGGAGAACAGTGTGTAAAGAAGGTCTCTTTGTGAGGAACAAAGTAGACAACATTCAGGCAGCCATATGAGCTCTTTACTGCATGAAAAAGTTTAAAGGGACTGAGGAATGGTGGTTGTGCTATGTCTATGACTCAGGCCCTCTTTGCACATGTATAAGCATACATCAGCCTTGGGTCAAAGGGCTGAGGGTGTGGTCCTAAGCCCCCTGCTCAATCCATTGCAATGGATGGCCATGGCTGTTTTGTAGCTGAGCTTGGAAAAATAATATCCATTGTTTTCTGTGGGATAATCCACACAAGATATTGTTTTACACCATAGACAATACTGAGCCAAAAAACAGCTAGTGCAGATCTGATCTAAAAAGGAGGGCAGTTGTTAGGTATTTTCTTTCAGATGGGGAGGTTATTTAATCACAGACTGGCTGACATTGAGCATGCCAGCTAGCCTGTGATTTTAACTCTCCTTTAAATAGTGCTGTTTTATTCACATTATAAAACCAATTTTTATTTAACTGTGTTTTGGAAGTGGTTTTGTTATACTTATCTTACCTCTCTCTCCTGTTCAGTCATTATTATTTAGTATTTCTGTCAATTTAATCAGTAGAAAACCCATGTCTTGCAAATCAAATGTTCTTGACTGTAACTTAGTTCTTAACATTCTTTCCTGAGAATGAAAGTATTTAGTCTAGGAAGAATCAGGAAGTGCTCCGCCAGCTGCAGGCATTCAATGAAATGTGGCTTTTTCAAACTGAATTAACCACAACAGTTTCCAGATTATTTCACTTACAAGTAAATCTTTTTTTCTTGGATGACATTTTCTTAATGCATTCTTTAGTACAGTGGTATTGTATTCTGTATTGTGAGATCTCTGTATTGCACCTAGGCAAACAGTTTAGCATATATGTGGAACTGCATTTTTCATATAAACATTACTATATTTGAAATTCTTTCTACCTTCATAATGCAGATGCCATGGACCAGTTGGAACAAAGAGTTGGAGAGTTTTTTGTAAATGCAAAGAAAAACAAACCTGAATGGAGGGAGGAACAAATGACCTTGATCAAAAAGGCAAGGATTAATACACTGTTCCTGTTCATAATGGAGTCACATAAATGGGGCTATGGAATAACATAGTAAACAGCACAGTACTCTGTAGTAACCATTCAAGTATATTTACATTTTCTAACTGGGTTGAACCAGCATAAACACTCTGCATGTTTGTTGCTATGTTTACTGCATTAATAAATGTAACCGTTTAATTTTCCTTATTCTTAACATGGCAGTTGGCACACAACAGTTTGTATAAATGCTTTGTCAAATATTATTTGGTTCAAGTTTGTACTCCTGTTAAGCCAGCATTATGACAAATCCATAAAAAAATTAAATGGTAAAAAAAGTCACTGGAAAAGTACTACACATAATCGGAACTTCTCTATCTCCTCCTTCAGCCAGAATATAGATCACCTGAATCTGATTCTGTAACAATTGAATAATCTAAAGGTCAAATCTAAGAAGATTCTTCTGATGAAAGAGAATCCTATTTTTCATACTGAGTTGGTTTAACCTCTCATTAAAGCTTTGTGAAAAACTCTAAGCAGTTGATAACCTGGACCTGAAGGTTGAATCGAAGAAGTCTAGTTTTTTTATCATGATGTAAAAGACAGTTTAATAAAGGAAGAATGAAGTATAGAGACATTCAAATATTTAGATAATTAGAAACAAATTATAGATATGAAGATTTAAAGATTATCTCTGGCTATTTTAGACTGTATAGGATCAGCCTACATAAGACAGATAAGTATTGGACCTACTAGAAAGAGATTATCCAACATGTTACTCTTATATCTTTGACTCAAGATAGCCAAAGAGGAAAGAAGTCAAAACTAGACTTTTAACTAGATAAAAGCAAAGGCAATAATTAAGATGGAACAAAGGCACAACTGGATTTCTAAGTAATTCTTCAGAGGAATATGGTGGAGTTTTAGACCGGCACTTTTTAGGTCCAGTTTGACCGTCCTAATTTCATTTTACATTTATTTTTTCCAACAACCAAGTCCTAGCTCCTCTGTTAGCAGATATCACACTCCCAAGGAGTACAGATTTAGGTATTCCTGAGCTATATGTTATTAAAGGCCAACTCTCCAGTCACAATCAGGTGTCATGCTGGTAGTCAACAGATAAGATTTGTGTTTTCCTGGATTTTCAAGAAATTTCCAGAAGATAGAATTCAAAATTTAGGTACAGATACAGCTCCTCTCTTAACAAGCAACATCAGCTCTCCTTTGCTAGCAGGAAATAGGAAAGTTAGTAGCAACTGTAAATGTAAAAGTGTGAGCAGCAAGTCTTGTCAGACTCATGAAATTAGATTTTCTCAGTCTGTGGATGGGAATCAATCTCTACCTAAGATCATTAGGAGCTTGTTCTGGGGTGGGGTTGAAGTAGAACTGATGTAACCGAACTGTAATTGATATGCTGATAGTACAGGATCTGCTAGCCTAAATCTCTAATATGAAACAGCAAATCATGTAGTGCTAACTTATATAACCGCTGGTGATAGTTATCTCTCAGATGCCCTTTTTGTTTCTAATTTTTATGCTAATGAACCCTAACATATCACATATAGTGCAAAATTTACTGAAATTGAAAAGTATTTTTTTGCAAAAAAAGATTGAAAACCTAATTTTAGTTTGTTTTTCAGACAAAAAAAATACTTTTCTATCTTAGTAAATTTCATCCATAGTGCTTGACTGGTTGGGAAATGTGACATGGTCCATTAAAATGTAAATATCAATGAGACTTCCACTCGGTGCTGAGTTTCACACATGATCTATAATAAGCAAATGCCCAGGACATCAGTTTACTCAGCAGAAGGTGGAGCTGAAATGCTACAAAGGCTGTCATGTACTTGTGAAATGATGCATGAACAAGAGTCAAAAATAATCAAGTAGGTGGCTTGGAAGGGAAAAATTGCTTTATTGCATTGCTGATGTAGACTACATGAACAAATATTAGTCAGAAGACTTTAGTCTTTAAGGTTCATTCAATAAGAACAATGGGTCTAACAACCAAACCACATCAGCTGACTTGTCCAGAAGTACAGTGTGTTCATCTCTGCATTCCTCTAAACATTTTTACAAAATGGATTGATTTTCAGCTAATCTTTCAAGATGTAGCTTTAATGTACTGCATTCAGCAGTGATATGTCAATTAAGAAAAAATGTGGGCAACCCTTGTTGTGGGATTCGCACTGCTATATGAGAGACAGGACCAGTATGTGTCCAGTGCCAGCCAAAACATATATATAATATATTGGGGGTAATTCAGCATAGTCTGAACTTACCATCCAATCCTTTGCCTCTGCTTGCACAGACTGTTATGCGCTCGCTGATGTCCTGCGTGCGGACATCAACGAACGCTTTAAAGGGATCAGCGAGCTCATAACAGTCTGTGCGAGCAGAGGCGAAGCATCGGAGGGTAAGTTCGAACTATGCTGAATTACCCCCATTTTGTGTGTTTGTATTGTCTGGCACTGAGGCCTACACACTGACAGGGTTGGTTTGTGCTTCTGTGTCAGTTTAATCTCCACTCTTAGGGGGTAATTCAGCATTCAGCGAAGTGAGCTCCGAAGCATTCGGCTCACTTCACAAATGTTATTATGCGAGGCCACTCTTGGTCTCACCGAGACGGAAATCCCTTTAATGCACATGCTGATGTCCGTGCGCAGGACATCAGCATGCGCATAATACCATTTGCGAAGTGAGCCGAATGCTTCGGAGCTCACTTCGCTGAATGTTGAATTACCCCCTTAATTGCAAACTAGCTAATAGTAACATTTTCTGTTCTTCTGTGTTGTTTCCTTGACAGACATCCGCTATAGACGACAGATATTAAATAGTTCAATAGTTTGGAATATTTTTATACTTTTGTAATGACTGACTTCATATTTACTTGTAGGATTACTTTAAAGCTTTGGAAGATGCAGATGAGAAAGTTCAGCTAGCAAACCAAATTTATGACTTGGTGAGTTGTTAAAATATTTTGTTACTCATTATATAGATTAATTGGGTGTGGCAGCAATATAATGAATTAGACTGGCTTTGTTGGTTTTAAAACATGAGAAAAGTCATTGACGTTTTAATAAGCTAAAAGCCTCAAATTTTTGAGGCTGTTGTATAATAATAATATAATATCTGGCTTCTGTATAATAAGTAGAGTAATACATACAACGTTAAACTGAAAAGCTTTTTTTTTTTTTTTTTTTTTTTTTTTTTTTTTTTTTAAACCAACACATTATTGGAATCTGTGGAACTTGAAAAAGTCATTTTCCTTACTTTTTGCTTTTAGAATTTGTAAGTAACTAATTGAATGGACACTATACTTGAGTATCAAGAATGTTTGCTATTTTAGCAATAGCATTTGAACTTTCTTATACTATTGCTTCCCTTTTATTCATTGCAGGCATTTTTAAATAGGTGCTTCTTCATACAGGTCTTGGGACTGGAATCTCTTCTGCAGCAGTAGTGATCACAAGTGCAAACTCCCTTTTCCTCAGCCATTTTTCATATCCCAGGCGATGTACATTTTCGTTAATCCATTTTTAGGCTAATGTTTTCCAGTTTCTGGGTTTATCATTCTTTGACAGTTTAACTATTGAGTAGTCCTTTGTCTTTTAAAGTTTACTACTTTCTGGTAGTCTGCAATTAAATGCAACTATGTGATGTCCTGGACTGCCATGCGAAACACTCTTGCATTTGACCTTTTATCTCTGAGTATTACCTGGCACCTATACTTCTGGTCACAAACAAACAATCAGTAGTTTTACCACAAGCAACCTTAGAAGTGGGCTACTCAATTTTTGATCCTTGATCTACAAGCCAAATGAATATGCAGCTTTATTTAGAAGTCAAGAGAAGCATGCATTGTTTTTTCTAACACAAACTTGTATTGCTTGTAATGAGTGTACAACTTTTCCATTCTAACCATTCCCAATGACTTGCTGTCCTCAACATTGCTAATGCTTACACCTTTACAGGTTGATCGACATTTGAGAAAGTTAGACCAAGAGCTTGCTAAATTCAAAATGGAGCTGGAAGCTGACAATGCAGGAATTACTGAAATATTGGAGAGAAGTATGTATAGCTCACAAATATGATGCTTGCCTTACCACTCTAGTCATTGGCTTTTTTTAATAGGCAGCAATGAAATAGTTGTAAAAACAAAATGTTGCTGTAATGTGAAGCAATTGTATTTATAATGGGGAAAATATTTATTTGAGCATCTTCCTTACAGAAATGCCAGACTGCTTGTGTAATAGGCAAATAAATATTGTATTGTTTTTAAACTGCACCTATCAGGTCCACTTAGAAGCATGATCATGGAAAGCAGGCAGTAGGCTTAACTAAAGTTAAATGCATTTAGCTAAGGCTGCAGAAATTCAAGTAAAAACTATAACTATATACTTATACTCTATATTCCATTGCAGGATCATTGGAGTTAGACACACCATCACAGCCCGTCAATAATCACCATGTTCACTCTCATTCCACAGGAGAGAGTAAGTAATAATGAAAAACTAAACTACTTGTACGAGAATGAGTCTGCCTGCAATAACTTATATTTTTGATTCAGGATAACACAATTATTTTTAAATTATGGTAATTTTGTATGATTATTTTTGTTTGCAGAAAGGAAGCACAATCCGACATCCCATCATTCTACAACAGATCATGTGCCAGAAAAAAAGTTCAAATCTGAAGCTTTGTTGTCAACCCTTACTTCTGATGCTTCCAAAGAAAATACGCCAGGTAGAATTCCTTCACTTATATTTTGTTCAAATTTGTTAGCCTATCATTCTATTATATTATCATGGTAACTTTCCTTGCCGTATAGAGTAGTGGAAAAAGAATAAAGAAATCTCTGAACAGGTCCATGACAGAATTTATGTTAAAATGCACCCGTCACCAAAAAGGGACTTTGTTTAGTCTAGCATAGCATGCTAGACTAAATAACTTTGTCATTTTAAATATATTGAAAAATGCTTACCTTTTAAAAGTTATCCCTCGGTGACTCTGCCTCTCAAACCGTAGCAGAAAGTCGGGTTTAGAGGCTGTACTATGAAGCCGGCTTACTTGATTGATAAGTAAGCCAGCTTCATGACCGCGCGCCACTAGGCTGGGGAACTCAAAGCACTTGCGCTTTGAGCCTCCCTAGCCAGTAACGCTGACTGGGGAAGCTGTCAGCGTTACTGGCTGGGGAGGCTCAAAGCGCATATGCTTTGAGCTCCCTAGTGCAGGATCGCGGTCACGTGACTGCGCATGCCTCTAGGCTGGGGGCTCAAAGCATATGCACTTTGAGTCTCCCTGGCCAGTAACGCTGACAGCTTCCCCAGTCAGTTACAGGGGAAGCTGTCAGCGTTGCAGGCTGGGGAGACTCAAATTGCATATGCTTTGAGCTCCCCAGCCTAGAGGCACGTACGGTCACAGGACTGTAATCCTAGACTAGGGAGCGCAAAGCACATGCATTGTAAAACATGCGTTTTGAGCCTCCCCAGTCAAAAAAAAAGTGGGGGGATGCACAGTGGGGGATTATGCACAGTGTAGTGGATGATGCTTGTGGAACCTGATAACGCTAGTGCACGTGAGATTTGGAGACGGGAGGAGAGCCTGCTTGTTATGGGGCGTTTCTGTAGTGTTTGAGTGGCACGTCAGGCAGGAAATGGCAGCTTCCATGCTTTCAAATTGGGACAAGATTCAAGTAGGTGTATTTTCAATATGCAAGCTTTTTTTTGTTCCTAATTACTTGATTTACATTATAAAGTCACATATTTTATAAAACTGAAATAATCCTGAGCTGACAGGTGCACTTTAAGAAATGACCACATCCCAAGGATATGGCTAGAGCACAAGAAACTATGTTCATCCTAATTAGGGGCTCCAGGGCTGTAATCTTCAAACTGTCTCTCTAGAGTTGTTTCTGAACTGCAATTTTTCACATCTGGAGCTATAGGTTTAAAATCATAGCTCTGTGTGGTCCGGTATAATCTTCAAGTGTCAACCATCTTTTGTGGGCAAATAAATTGTAAAAATGAATGTACAAGCTTTAATCTGGTTCATCATTTCAGAGTTTTTTCGATTGAAATAGAAATATATATATGTGTCACTAACAAGGCATATTTTCATTGCTCTAGGATGTAGAAATAATTTATCTTCGTCTTCTACCAACAATGCCTACAATGTGAATTCTACCCAACCATTGTCCTCATATAATATAAGCTCACTTTCCTCTGGAGCTGGGGCGGGGGCTATTACTATGGCAGCAGCGCAAGCAGTTCAGGCAACAGCACAGGTATATTTTTGTATAGTTTCTTTGAACAGCGGGTGGTGAATTTTGTGTGCTTGCAGTGTAATTTATGCAATTTGCAGTGTAATAAATGAAACTGGTTTCTGTATGTTTTCTTAGATGAAAGAAGGCAGAAGAACATCTAGTCTTAAAGCTAGCTATGAAGCTTTTAAAAACAATGATTTTCAGCTTGGAATTTCATTGTCTAGAGATTCCTCTGGTTATTCATCTTCTGCACTAGCATCTACATTATCACAGACATTAACATCATCTGCAACCACAGATTCCCGAAGTGGAAGAAAAAACAA
>WMED01016892.1:0-13162 GCA_019650415.1 Pipa parva | reverse complement strand
TTGCCGAAATTCGTAACGAATCACGATTCGTCCGAATCGATTCGGCCAACTCTAGTTATAGTTTATTCTCCAGTTATGACCTACATAATTATTTTTATCCTGCTATTGTCTACTCCTGGAGAAGCCTACATGCAGGGCTGAGTTCTAACATTTAAGCATTTGCTGGATTGCTGCAAGCTGTTCCCTATTCAACAAATGCTGTGATCATGCCCTGTAAAAAGATACAATTTTCTAGTTCACAGCTTAGAAGTGACAGAAACCCTTATTAAATGAAAAATATACTCTGCAGTGAGTAACAATAAGAAATACATTTAAAAGAGAACTATAGTCAGATTGCATCTTCTTTACATATGCAGTACTATACCATAGTAAGAAGCATTTCTCCCCAGTAGAAGTTTCATCTGAAGCAGAATGATTTACTATACAGCATTGATAAACTCCCACACTAGGAAATGAGTGTGATATAACTGCTAAACACTAGAAGAAAAAGCTGCCTGACTGCTATTGGTTAAGAAGTGTGCTGACCTTTTGGCCTCATCAGTCCATGCTTGTTTACATTCCTGAAATGCAGGAGATTACTTTGTGTGTAGGTGTTACATTACACATTAGGCAAAAGTGGCCGCACACACATCACACACATTTTCTGGTGTTGGAGTATAGAAATGCTGTGTAATAAAACATCCTGCTTCAGATGAAACATCTACTGGGGAGAAACACTTCTCACTAAGGTATAGTACTCCATATGTAAAGATGTAATCTGACTATAGTTCCCCTTTAATTAATATTGTTTAGATTAATTTATATAAAGTAAACAAATTCTTTTTCCCAAGGCAAACATACCCACTGCAAATACTCTCATAAAACTTTTCAACTCAAGCATTGCACTTCTGCATTTGTACCACTAAAATTTTCTTCTATATACAGGCCTGTATAGAACTCATCCTCAAATAAGCTACACTTGGCATTGCATGCCTCTCTAACTACAGTCCTCTCTCTTTCCCATTGAGAGTTCAGACAAACATATACTTAAACTGAATATAAACAATCTTTGGCTCAATCCTGTAGTGCATAATTATCAACAGATATATTCTCACACCTATATGTTTCCACCAGGTGCCCCGAAGTATAGACGTCCCACATGCCGATCCTTAATTAGATAAAAGATACAGTTATATCTGGCACTCTAGCAGAGAGTAAAACATCAAATTAAAAGCATACAGCATTCATTGAAAAACATTCAATATGCTTTACATTAGATCAATATGTGGAAATTCTGCAAAGTTAATCCTCTCACAAAGTGTTAAATGACAAAGTCTGCCCAGCCATTTCTTTATCAAACAGGAAGTAAAGCGTCTACTAAAATAAAAGGATAGATAAATGAAGAAGGGTAGATTATTTTGGTGGAGAGTGATAAGTAAAATAAAGCAATTGCAGTGTTTTCCTGGTATTATGGATAGCAGAGCATAAGCACTTAGCAACATTCAGCTGAATTATGTATCCTATGTAATGCTGGTGGTCCTGATTTTTATTGTCCACACACTAGAAGATTATATTCTAATTGTGAGAAGGAAGGAACATTTAAGTAGGATATTTAAATGGAATGACACCTGTATACAACTTTAATTCAGTTGCCTTGGAGGACTTCTTATGTGGAATTTATACAACAGACATTCAAGAATATTCAAATTTAAACTAAAAAATGTTATCTTAATACTATCATTTTTCAATTGTTTACATAGGTCCATACCAGCGATTATACTTCATGTGGTTTTTATATAAAGTGAAGCCATTGACAGACTTCTCTTAAACTGTCAATGCATCAGTAGCCTTATTATGCTCATGGGCTTTTATGTTTTCTTTTATCTCAGGCCCACATGCATCACATGCATTCAAAGCTTCCACTGGTGTATAGAGATGGATGGCAAGGTTATCAATCATACAGATAAAAAATGGGGGGTGAAAATGGATTGATGATATGACACAGTTTGCTTGAAATGAATATATTAAATGTCAACTCTATATGAAATATGAACTTTCAGCACAAAGCAAACAATATTCAACCCTTACTGGCAGAATACGAAACTTCAAAAGTTTAAAAAAAAAACCCCAAATGCTTAAATTATAAAATGTTGAACATTCGGACTTTTAAATATAGTTAAAGAACGCTGCCAGCCAATTATATTGACAATGAAATTAATACTATGGGGAAAATTTATAAAGGTAATTTTGACCTTTTTGATTCGTTTCTATGATTTTCAACACTAATGTTCTTTTTGCAGAACTTTTTAATTTGGCTGATTTTCATAAAGGGTCACTAAAAAAAATCGTCAATATTGGTAAAGATTAATATTGATAAATATTAATTTTTCAGTTTGGCTTCCATTGCATACAGATGTTGAATCGATATTCAATGACCATATTGAAAGTCTTTATCTACGTGAATGCTCATAAAAATACTCATGATTCCCTCCATAGGGAATAATGATTTTTCACCAGCCTAAATCAAATGAACACTTTTTGGTAATAAAAATTGATGGAATGGCTTGAAATCAGTGAGAGCAATATCAAAATATAGCCAATATCCACCTTTACTAAAGAAGGTTTTTAACTTTTATAAGTATTCCCCTTAATCTATAAAAGGTTGGCTTTAGGTGGATGCAATGAGCATAAAGAAAAAAATATTAGATTTGGGATTATTATCTTTCATACTACTGCAGTTTAACATCCTCAGCTATGAGCAAATATAGATTTTTACAGATATTTACAACGTGTCTATGTTTGTAATGTGTTAAAACTTTTTCATTTGTCCTTTCTATAAGTTAGTCTTGTCTCTGCACTACCATTTGGGTTTTCAAGTGTAGGTTTTTGGAAAAAGAAACCCTGTAGATAATGATAGGTTCATTCTGCTGTTGTGCTAAATCAAGAACTGTAGTGGACCCAAGTGTCAAGACTCTATTGGATACTTACTATAGGGATTGAAGCTAATACGTTGCTTATAAATTGCTTTTATTTCTAAATAACTTGTTCATCACTGCAAAAAATATTGATAATTAAAAAAATGGTGATTTAAAAGAGGAATCTCTCTCACACTATTTTATAGTGAAACATTTTGATTGCCCTTCCTAACATTAATCTGAAATTTGGTCCTGTAAATCTTGTCAGTAATTATTTTAAGGCTAAATAAATGATAAAAAGTACTATTTGAGGTTTTTAGCAGAAAATACAAATTGTGTGACTGCCACCTATTTTGGGGATTTTTGGGGGCTACCACTGCCATTCTGCAAATGGTTTAACTTGACCAATATGATGTATGAAATGTCTTGTTATAATAATGGGTGTGAGCTGTGTGTCAATGTGTTTATTATATGAAGGCAAAGCGATGTATTTGTATAACCACAGCTGTATGGTATCCAATAGACATAGCCTAAGAGTTTACCATGAGGAGAAACTGAAGCATACATTGCTACTGTCTGAGAGCTACGGCTTCATTCTTATGGCTTAATGGATTTGAAGGTGATAATATCCTAGTAAAAAGAAGTGACATAACAAAATTTATAAAAAAAAAATTTTCTCATTTCAACAAAAGTAAAGTTTAACAAAAAAATGTTGAGTGCTAGAGAAATTTACTAAAGTCGAAAATGCCGATTTCACCTCTTCAAGTTTATTGCCTGTAAAAACCCAATGAAAAATTTCAAACGACATTTACCGATCGAACAGCGATATTTACAGGGAATAACAGGGTGAAATTGGCCTTTTTCGAATTTAGAAACGTCACCTTTAACATCTTTAATTTGTATACATCTCTAATCCATTCACACCGGTAATGGCCACTTTAGGATGAAGCAGGAATTATAAATCCTTTGCGAGTTAGCACAAAATGTTTGGAGTTCCGAATGGGCATAAACAATACAGTATTTGTATTGAAGAGAATTAATAGTGGTGAATATTTTCTTTTTTCATGCAAGTGCATCTCTTTGACATTTCAAAAGAACAATGTTTTCAATAATCCGTGCATTCAAAATATATTTGTTTTGGCAAGATCCCAAACTTGCCAGTAACTTTCTTGTATGAGCTGGATTAGAGTTTCCTTAAAGCATTAAATCTTGTTTCCATGCCAGGTTTTAAAACAGAACCATCTTTCCCAACTGAAGAGGATAAAAAGGCAAAAGCGAGTGCTCCTGGGCAGTTATTTCTGTGTAACATGAATTAAATTAAATTGCTCCCTTGAGTCCTTGAAAGAGAAAGAGAAAAAAAAGAAAGACTTTTCTCTGATCATCTTTGAATTGTAGTCAAGTCATGACGCACTGGGAAAACGATATAATTTCTGTCTGATTTTTTTAATTAGATCCCCCTCTTCCCTCGACTAACACTACAAGTAAGTTGGTTATCTATTTCCCATCTTCCCCTTTCATGTGACAAAATGTGAGATGGCTGAGATGATGCATGTCTGGGGGATAGCATTACTATGTTCTAGAATTATTTCAACATTATAAAAATAATTAAGCCAAATGGGTATGACTGCTGAAGAACAAAAGAAATATCTTTCATTATGAAATCTCTAAAGTAACACACTCTATGAAAAAAATGAGAAGACACATAGTAAAAAAGGACTGCATGTTAATAATAATGTTTAGAAGGGGTCTTTTTGGAGACAAATGCAATCTTCTGAAATGTTAAATGTAATTTTGCCAACTTCTCTAGCCTAGGCTTCTTTACTTCTATTCATTGGGAAAAAACAAATCAATCTTATATTGTATTTATTTTTGAAAGTTAAAATTTACTTATCAACATGAAATAGAATAAGTAAATTAGATGTCATTGCCAAAGCAGAAAATTATCTTTTCTAAGATTACTCAAAAAGAAAATATATTAAAGGGGAAGTTTGTATTTAAAAAAACCTGTTTAAAACCTTTTTGTGTAACTGCACATATTTATCCAGATTTGCTGTCTTCTGTATGTTCCTCATCTGTCATTGCTCCACCACCTCCTTAGTCTCCTGTAATTCAGTAGCCAGTTGTCACCAAGTCACTCATGTGTGATCCAATCAGGAATGAGTCTCTGACATTAAGCTGATGAGATAAATTTCTGATTGGTTCCTGCCTCAGTGACAATGTTACTGCCAGCTTCTGAATAACAAAAGACTTAAGAGGAGCAGTGTCAGTGGGGAAACAAACTAGCTGCACATCTAATCTTTTTTAATATGGTGCATTTTTTGAATCCTTATAGTTTACAGTTATGTACGGTTGCAAATATAGGTTCTGACTAATTTTTTAATATTGAATCATAAACTTTTCCCTTTTAAGTGTTAAAACAACAGATTTCATTGAACTAAAACCATGTTTTTTGTTACAGGACCCATAAAATTGTTTTTCCTCAAATACCCCATGGTACTTCTGTACCTATCATACTCCAAAATCTTAAATGTAAGCATATGAATTCTGTCATATCTCCTTTCTGTAAACTTGCCACTGTCAGGAATGCTTTTTGATGGTTGGACTAAAAGATAGATCCAACATGTTCTGATAAACAACAGTGCTAATCAACAGGAAACTCTTTGAGAGATGCATTGCCAATCCTGCACCGGGCCCAATGGAGGTGAGGTGATCAGTTATAGTAAACATGTCCAGCACTGCATCACCCAATAGTGTTATATTAATGAATTATAGGTACATGCATGCATACAATATAAACAAGTTTTCATTTTGTATTTTTGATTTATTTCTAGTAATCACTTTTATCTAAGATTTTATTGAAAACTGTTTTAATATAAAAAAAAAAAGAAAATAACAAGGTATTTTCTCCAGTACCAATGCAAAGTCAGAAATCAGGTTTTTATATATCTTTAGTGTTAAAACAACAGCGTGGGATTTATGGGTCCTCCGGAACTGGATAACTATTTTTAACCTGGGAACCAGTAACAGCTTCCCAAACACTTAAACCACGTGAGTAATCTCTATGTCAGAGAAGTTATTTTCAGTTTTATGAATGCCAAAGATATGTTTTTCTGTTCTTGAATGTTGTAGAATGAAAATGGTTCCCACCCAAAAGGCTCTTTTGTAATAAAGGTATGATTGTAGAAGAACTGCACTAGCTCTAATGAAGTGCTTTAAATATCAAAAGGAGGACACTGGAAATAATCAGTTTTTTAACAGGGAGCCATGGGGTAAACAGGTGTTGACAGTAATTATGTTCCTTCTGGTGAGAGGAGAGACTTCTGACAGCAGTATTTAGAATGGAGTGGGAAATCTGGAAGGTCAGTTAGAAGGATGCTGAAATAGTCTATGAGGACAAGATGAGGGCACACATGAGGGTGTTATTAGGGGCCTGAGAGGGAAAGAAATGGATCTTGGCAATGTTATGGGGAAAATAATCATCAGGTTTTAGAAGTAGTAGAGATGTGCTTAGAGAGCCGAGTCAAAAGTCACCCATGACAATGTACAGAAGAAACAGGGTTAATGATCACATTATGAAACAGAATAGAAAAGGTGGAAGTAGAGTAAGGTTTGGTTGTAACGTAATCAAAATATGCAGTAGGTCTACTCTACTCTGTTACTGCAAATATATTCTTGTAATACCTCTTCTCATAGAAATCTAAGGTTCATTGATTGAATTACTCAATTAATTAAGTATATTTTGTTTATAAAATGGATATCTACTTAAAACATTCTTAAATCAAATGGTGCAGTTTAAGTTTCTTTCTGTTATCTGATATCTGAATTTTTAGTATCAGGCAAAAAGCCAGTCACCAGGAAATGAAAGCAAATATGTAACTAGCCCACGCGTGTTCCTCTGCTGGTTGAGGTTAAGATAAATACATTTTTTCCTATAAAGATACCTTCACCAAGAGAGTACAAACATCTTTCAAACTAGTGTAGCACACAACAGGAAATGCCATGGTACTGAGAACACTGGAAATTGAAAGAATGTTGGGAGAACTGGGGAGTATGTTAGTGAAGAAATACATTTTCAAGTCAATTATAATAGAAGCCAATATAGAACTCATATGGCTTCTGTGCAGGGCAAATTTGAAACTTTCCTTCTCTGCCTTACAGTAGATAATAAGAAAGGGGCCCCTTATTTTTTTGCAGCCTGTTCACTATGACATTGCACCCTATTTCTAATACTATGGCCCTGTTCCCTTCTTCGAGTTCTCTTTATCATGCATTTAGCTGTACTCTATGCCTCAGCAAACCATGAGAAGCACAGACAATAAAGCTGCTTAGGTAAAGGATGTGCTATAAGGGGAAAAGCAGGCCCCTGGTTCTTCTTAAGACAAATTAGCTTTTTACCAAATAGATATTGTCTTGGTGAAAAATCCCTAATATTTATACAGCATTCTATATGGCAAGTTTAAAGCCCCCTATTAATGTGGAGGTTTAACAGATTACAGTATGTATACAAAACAATTCAGAGCAACAGCTCACCCACTTCATCATATTCTATCCCTATACTTCAGGTCAATCTTTCAGCACATCTAAGGGCTTAACACTGCTGTTTCATCAGTCAGCTGGTTAAAGAGGCCCTCCTCATCTTACATTGCTTTTAAAGAGGAAAAGAATGCGTCATTAGAGGTTGCCTAGATATAGATATATGCATTCCATCTCAGACTTTATTGGAACAGTCTGGGTACAAAAAGCAGACAGCACCTTCTATTTCGGGAAACCGGAACCAGGTAATTATATTAATAATAACTTTGATTGACAGATTTACTTTAGCTGGAGCATAAATGTGTCGCATAAATTTCTTATGAAATTTCATATTTCTTTTTATTAAAGACATGCAGTTTTTATAAATTTGTCAATAAGAAAGTACTATTTTCTGCCTTTGTACAACTCACTTATCTCAAGGTCTGGTACTGATAAGCTGACCAGGTTGAACTGATGAAAATAATGGCTTGGTATTGTACCATTGCCTGAAAAGACTATGCTGCTATATCTTTCTTTAATAAAGATAACCCATATCTCATAAATAAAGAAAGGATTGCAGTACTAGGAAAGGTATACCATCCTCCACCCATCCACTGTGCAAGAGCTGTAATTTTTTTTTTTTTTTTTTTTGAAGTAAACTAGTTATTCAGTGCTAATCTATTGTGAAAAGTTAAATATTTTGGTAAGAGATTATATCCCCTTAAATAAGTTAAAATTATATTTTTGAACTGTGAAAGGTAACCAGAGAAGGTCATGGGGAAAAGCATAAGGAAAGCAGAGAGAGTGAAATTTATCAACATTGCAATCTTTCCAGAAGTCTAGTAACTTATAGCAACCTATTAGCAGCTAACATTCAATTCTGATTGGTTGCTCTGGGATACTAGATCTCTGGATTTGATAAATTCCCCTGACGGACTCTATGCAAGTGATCAATTCATGTCTTGAGCAGAATCCAATTCTGGACCCAATCACTGAAAGGCACCAGTGCTAACCTTCAAAATTTTTAAAATTTCATGAATATTTTTTTTTTGCAATGATAAAAGGTATATTTGTAGCGCATGTATCTTCTTTTAAATTATTGCAGTACAAGTACACAATTACATTTATATTGTAATACCAAAAAAAGACACAATCTATTTGTTTGAACATAAATATATATGGGTTTGGGAAAAATCCAGACCTGTTGTCTGGCAGGATTGTTCAAATGCAATAAATTATTCACAAATCATTTGTTCTTAGTAAGCATATAATAGTTACAACATGAACATAGACATTCAGCTATTATTCAACACCAATAATTCCTTACATGATGCAAACAGTACACTAACAAATTTTAGCCTGGCTGCTGATTGCTCTCAAATATTGCAGTATACAATAAAGTACAAGAATATAAAAAAAAAACCTAATAAAACAACAGAGGCCTTTGGCTCACAGATGATATTAGATACAGTAGTAAAAAATAGTAAACTCAAATATAATATAAAACTATGAAAAACAAAACCTTCACAGTTCATTATTTCAAGAGACTTGTTTTGGAGACAGACTATAAGATCATTTTTTTAATCAGTGTGTTCTATTTACATTAAAGTAGATAGAAAGTCTCCAGCACTCCGAAATAAGTAAAATCAAATAAATTTATTGAACATCCAATAAAATAATAAATAAAAGCAAAGGCAGCACCTACGCGTTTCACACATATAGCGCTTATTCATGGTGTGAAAATTCACCATGAATAAGCGCTATATGCGTGAAACACGTAGTTGCTGCCTTTGCTTTTATTTATTATTTTAATGGATGTTCAATAAATTTATTTGATTTTACTTATTTCGGAGTGCCGGAGACTTTCTACCTACTTTAAAACAAACAAGTCCTGCCTTCTTTCTCCTTGAGCACCCGACTGTTTGTACTGCCTCACAGAGAATGGGGATTGAGCGGCCTTTGGATTTACATGTTTTCTATTTACATTAACATATTTTTAATGCATAGTACTGTGCAAAAGTTTTAGGGGGTAATTCACCAAAGAGCGAACTTACCCTCCGATCATTCGCTTCAGTACGCATAGCCTGTTATGCGCTCGCTGATGTCCTGCACACGGACATCAGCGAACGCTTTAAAGGGATTCCAGTCTCACGAGGCGTCTCGAGTAGAGCCTTGCGAGCTTCGCCGAGACTGAAATCCCTTTAAAGCACTCACTGATGTCCGCTTGTAGGACATCAGTGAGTGCATAACAGGCTATGCGTACTAAAGCGAACGATCGGAGGGTAAGTTCACTCTTTGGTGAATTACCCCCTTAGTTTGGACTAGTAAAAACCTGCAAAGTAAAAATGTTTTCAAAAATAGGTGTTAATAATTTATTTGTATGTATTAATAAAGTAAAAAGTAAATAAACAAAAAGAAATCTATAGCAAAATAATGTTTAGGGATTTTAATAAAAGTTTAAGTGTTTTTCGACTTGGTAAAGGTGGTGATATGGTGATATATCAGCAATAAATCAATATTGGCATTTTTTTTTTTTAACAAAAACTGTTTACCTGATTTAGGCTGACTTGGCACATTGGATGCTTTTTCAAGTCAAAAAAGACAAATGACTATTATTATTAGGCAGCATAAGGGGAAACAAGTAGCGGAGGGGTAGTAAGACTAGGGGCATCTAATAGTGATCCTCTATCTATGGGATATGTAGCAATTCCTCCTGGACCCACTCCTTTAATATATAAAAGACAATATATTTGAGGGATGCACATAATAAATCCAAGGAATAAATAAATAAATACCATAATTAAAAACCATGACCTCACTTCCGGTTACTTGTGAGGCTTTTTAAAGATGGTGTTTTTACTATGCTTGTTAAATCTCTTTGAGGAAGTCCCTTAAAAAGGTGAAACACGTTGGAGTTGTCATCCCACCGTGATTCTAAGAAGGCAATTTTATCTAATTTTTACTGTGAGTGTGTCCATTTATATTGTATTAAAATCTTTCCAAACTAGCTACACTATTGTAGTTTCTCTTTAATATAGCAAAGTACATCCAGGCAGGACAATCTGCAGATTGTACTTTGTTAATGAATTGGGTCACTAAAGGCTAATAGACAAGAAAGAATATTGTGAGTGTAAATTCTATGCATTGTGATCTAACAGTGTTAGTACATACTACACCATTTCAGCTCTTCTTTTTTGAAGGGACAGCGCACTCCCTCTATGCTTTGTGGTGGTTGAAAGAAAGGGAACCAAATTGAAAACAATTCAAAGTGTGGCGATTTCATTGGATCCATATTTATCAGTATCGATCTTTACCAATACTGACAATTTTTTATTGATCCTGCATAAATCCAGAGAAATGACAAATTCAGCACCCAGTTTATAATGTGACAGTGACAAATGTCTCGGAGAACTAACCACAGATCTTCTTTGCATTTTGTGTATTGATAAAAATAAACTATTCTCATATTTTGAAAGCATTCTTACTTTGCAGCAATTTTTCCAAAACTAAAGCAAAGGAATGTGATCATTCTCCTGATGAAGCTGCAGACTACAAGCAGAGAAACGCGTAGAGAGTTTTGAGAGATTTTAAAGCTGTTTTTACAAAAATGCTTATCTACTCCTGTTGTTTGTGAGTATGATCTTTTATTTTTTGTGTTAAATAAAAATTTACTTGTTACGCTATGATGGGACTTCCCTTGTTTTTATGATCTAAAGATTTATACAATCAAGTTTGAAACCTGAGTTTGTTCACCTCTTGAACCATTTGACATCGCTTGAACCGCCACCTTGGAGTACTTCCCAGTTGCCAGTCTTCCCTGTGACTTATTATAAGCATGAAATTTGCTTTGATTTGGTGAGAGTTCCCTAAATAGGAGTGTTGCTTTACACTTGTTTTCACCTGGAGGTGGATTGTTTTTCTAAGTATTTCACCATCATCACCACTATATATCTCTCTTTTTGGTGGTTGCTTTACCTTTCCTTATACAAAGTTTTTATATGGTAATACACTATTGTGCGAACCTTTTCTGCGCTTTCTTCCACAGATTCATTTATTTTTCCAAAACTACCTAAAACTTTTGCAAAGTACTGTATATTTTTTGTTTTCATTTTCTTTATCTGCTATTATTCTGCTATTACTTTTAGAATTATCAATAATGTGTTACATATTCATTGGTGAACCTTCAGTCATTCATTTAAAGTAAAGATGAAAGAAAATCAAATCTGCTCGTTTAAGGAAACACAAACCTTTGGTTTTCATTCTTTTTTTAAAATCAACCATTAAAAATACTGTTTTAATATTGGTATATGTTAATTTTAATTGGGTTCTGCCAACAATCAGCATTCCAGAATGCAGTCATTTCAATATCCTTTACCTTCATAAAAATATCCTGCTCTTTTGAAGGTATTTGTTGATTTACTGCTGAGACTATTATATTTGTTTAAAGCTAAACTTTCTTGTTTGTTAGCTGTATGTTTCCTATTAAATCCATGAATTTGCTACTTGCCACTAGTTACTAATGCCTGCTGTTATTCAGTTGGTGGGTATCAAGGATGCATCAAGTATAACATAATATTAGCTTAACACTTCATTAAAATAGTTCCTTTTACTGGAATACTTTTCATTTATTTCTTAAAATGAATTTAATTTTTCCCTTTACCAGCAAAGATTTCCAGCCTTTCTAGATCCATCTGAAGAAATAAGTCATTACACTTTTACATTTTTGTTTCTAAATTTTTTTTAAACTAATTAATTTTGTGACAACAGCAAATCTTGAGACATTACTTTCAATTTCTACTTCATTAATAAACAAATTAAAACAAAGGGAAGGATGGGGTTGGGTGAATCCAGAGTAACTATTCAAAGAGGTTAAGTAATTTACATGAAATAAATCTCTTGGCACTCAGTAATGAAGAATATCTTTTTCTTTTGTTATTGTTACATTTGGTTTCATCAATATCACTTATTTTTTCTACTCTTTATTTATGTTGTAACATTTTATTAGATATCATATTTATCTTTTCTGTAGACTACGCATAAATATACAAGGGCTCTTGTAAAAGTGGAGAGCAAACGTACCAGGCATGTTAACAGATTAGAAAATATTCCATATTGTGGTGACATTTGTTTTGGCTTTAGGCCACATAATGGATTTGGATTTTAGATGGAGCCTATTAAGATTCAATAATTAGTAATTAAATGCCTCTGGACTCAACCTTATCAAAAAGTTTTGCAAACTGTTAAAAGTTTAAAATTACAACCAGCAATATAAATGTATTCTGCGTATATATCGATATACCAGGAGAAAACCTTTTCAGTTTTTACAAATATCCCCCAGAGTGTCCATATTTTGTATAGACTACAATCATATAAAGGAAATAACCTTCCATTGTGGTTTTCCTCATCCTTTAGGGGCTCCTATAAAAATCTGGCACTGGGAAAGCACTGGGATTCCTCTTATTTTAATTTATCTTAATATATATTTACTTGAAAATGTTCTTATAATAGGGTCACATATTCTGATGTTATAAATATATTATTTGTCCTTAGGAAGAATGTCTCATCGTATGTGGTTTAATAACAGCAACACTAGGCCATGGCTCCAAGTGGATGTTAGCTGCAATTACAGGAATATGCATGTAGTCATGGGAATAGTATTCCTCTAGTTCAGCGTTTCCCAAACGCTGGGTCGCGACCCGGTACCGGGCCATGACAATTATTTGCCGAGTCGAGCGCCGCTCATGAATATTCATGAG
>WMED01016891.1:0-13163 GCA_019650415.1 Pipa parva | reverse complement strand
AGCCATACTACTAATGTAAAGCCATTCTACTAATGTAAAGCCATTCTACTAATGTAAAGCATACTACTAATGTAAAGCCATACTTCTAATGTAAAGTAATACTACTAATGTAAAGTATACTACTAATGTAAAGTATGGCTACCAATCCATTAAAAAACTGGATTGAAAAGTTTCTGTCAGTAAGTATTGATCCAAAAAAAATCTTGCGATATTTATCGCAAGAAACTTCCGAGATCTCACGGGAATAAACTCGGAAAAGCAAATTTGGGCTATTCTGGGCTTATTAATTTTCACCCTTGAAGGGCGAAATTTATTAAAATTGGTAAATTACCGATATCGTGATATCGGAATTTTACTGAGATCGATATCGCAATATCTGAATGTCAGCCGTTCTGCCATTGAAATCAATGGCTCGGCCAAAATTTAATATCACGATATCGGTAAAAATCCCTTAGATATTGTGACATCATTGCTTCCATTTTTAAAAAATTTCACCCAGATCTAGTGTGTTCTTTGTTATAATACACAATTGTTTGCAATTGGTCAGTCTCCCTCAGATCCCAGGGCACCTTGTGGACAATTGAAGTGGTAGAGAGTGAAGTAAGTACAATTTGCACATACAACCAACACTACTACACTTTTCTACTCTTTATATAAGAATGTTTTCAGTTTTTACAGTTTTAAACTCCAGCGTCCAACAACCCAAACTGGCTCTCACAGCTGCCTTATAAATTAGTTCCACTGCTGCACCTGGGGTGATCTGTAAAACCTGGACTGACCTCCACTAATAGCTTTTTATTATTGCAGCAAAATACTTCCCCTAATACCCTACTCCCTCACAAAATTTAATGCAAATCACTATTTTCTATTGGAAAGCTATATGACGATGATAGAAAAGTTATGGCGAAAACTGGAAATGGTGAAATCAGAATTTATTATCATTTCCAATGGGATATTTAGTAAAATGGAAAACATAGCTGGCTTTGCTTTTTAATAATTTTGTCAATTTCTGCTTATATATGACTTGATTTTCCCCTCCATTGAGAGCACTGTGTATACCCAGAGTAAAGACCAAACATTGGGTTGCTGGCAGTGATTTAGCTGAACCTATTCCTAATACATGGCTTGTTTTTCTATAACAGTGAATGTCGTTAGTTTTCCTTTAGGGATTTTGATTGTTCTATTCTTAATAACATACAGTCTAGGTCCTGTGGTTTTATTGAAATCCTCTGGATAAACTTTCAGGGTTTTGGGAAATTAGAGTTCTCAGTTCCAGAACATACAAGATAAAATATTGAAAGCATTGTGTCCTTTTGGGAAAAAGAACCTGTGTCTTTCTGTGTTAGCATGAACATTCCATGTCAATATTTAATGGCCAACAAATTGTAGAAATTAGACAAAGGAATAAGAAACTAAAACAAATAAATGTTAAGTATGCATCAGGTTCAACATCCTTCCATTCAGTCTAGTATGCCATATACATCTTATTGAACCAGATCTGACTCCTACAAATTAAATTCTTCCAAAACAATCTTGAAATCTCTTACAGTGAACCAAAAATTCTATGTTTAATTGTTAAAGATCTTTGCACAATGTACAATTTAACTAGGTGAGTGGTTCATAAAACTTGGAATGAGGACCTTTTAATAAAAACATTTTTTAGAAAATTCTGGTACCATTTAAATATGCATTGAGTTACAGGTGTAAGGCTAGATAAAGGTTTATTGTATGCATTTTCATTTAGGGTACTACATTTAATTAATTAAAAACAATAATATTAACAAAAAAATCTGTATGGAGAAGGAGTCAGAAAAGGGAATATTGAGATTGAAAAGTAAGAATCATTGCAGGTAATATTCAAACTCTCATTCTAACTCTCAAAGTCCCATTTGGTCTTTGGAAATATTTCAGTGCATCTGATTAGAATGCCATTCAAAATGTCTCCTTTTTATAGGGCAGCATCACAGTGAAACAAGTGAAAAGCCTCTAAATGTGGATGTTTAAGCAGTGCTAAGACTTTCAGTGCAGCTTACTGAATATCACTGGGTGAGCGGGGGAATTTCTAAGCCCCCTGCTCTTTGCAGTGCAGGAGTTCTCCATTTCAGTGGCAAATGGAGAACTTAGGCATTCTTAAAGTAAGCCAGATGGCTTGCCGAATTAGGAGTTTAGCTCGGCACAGAGTGGCTGGCATTAAGCATGGCAGTCAGCCTATGACTTTTGCTCCCCTTTAAATACTTTTTCAATGTGCTTCCAGTTAAATCCAAATAACCAGCAAATTGCCTTAGAGTTATAATCTGTGATTTAACGTTATATCTTTGTAATGTTTGTATGAAAACCCTTCTCTATGTTTCGCCTTTTGTAGTGTAAATCCTGTATTTTCTCATAATTTCATTGTTGATATAAAGATTGCTTTGAGGTGGAGGCTTCTTGGTTCACACTCATTAATCTTACAGTTGTCAGTTTAGTAGTTTGCTACTGGTCAGGTCAGGTCAAATACAATGTGAAACCCTATGGTTCAGTTAACATTACAACTTAAAAGCTGAATTGAAGTGAGCTTGCAGGTCACGTTTACTAAGAGTACATTTCTAAAACATTAAACTTGTGAATTTGTTTTTCTTTTGAAAGACAGGCTTATTTTCAATAAAATAATACATTTTTAGTAAATCAAGTAAACAATTTGGAAGCATGTAACTTGTGTGAAAAAATGTCTTAAAATTATATTAGACTTTATATTAAATATATTTTCTAAACATGATGGCAAATTTTGTTTCCCTTTTTACAGGGAGATTTGTTATATTTAATCATTTGCTCCTTTCACTTTAAGATACATGGTGACTTTTGGGAGGTTACTCTGCAGTCAAATATTCAGGCAAATACCATCAGAATGCTTCTAATAATGTTTCTGAAGTCTCTGCCTCAGCATGAACATTCCATGTCAATATTTAATGGCCAACAAATTGTAGAAATTAGACAAAGGAATAAGAAACTAAAACAAATAAATGTTAAGTATGCATCAGGTTTAACATCCTTCCATTCAGTCTAGTATGCCATATACATCTTATTGAACCAGATCTGACTCCTACAAATTAAATTCTTCCAAAACAATCTTGAAATCTCTTACAGTGAACCAAAATTTCTATGTTTAATTGTTAAATATCTTTATCAATTATTGGGCAATTTTCAGTTTCTTTCCGTGATATGTTTTAATAGGAATCTAAAGCCACTGGCTATCAAGGGAGCTCGGACAAATAAGTGGAGGGCGGATATGACTGGGAGGGGGGGGGGGGGGGGGGGGGGGGGGGGAACAGGAAACAGTGCAGGGGTGATGGGTAAAGTGAGAGGTTGAAGTGTGGTTAGGCAGAAGCGCGTGGGAGAAGGAGAACGGTGTGAGTGTCGTTTTCAGTTAAGGTTTTAAAGGGCTTTCTGTTCATCAGATCTTCACCAGTCATGTGAATAGCTAAAATCCCTAATTGGTAAACTAATCTGCTTACTTAGTAACAGTGGTAGACCAGAGAGGAGAGATCTTAGCTTTCCCTCTTGGCTCTGACCCAAAGTTTATGTGTAAGCCATGTTTAAAGGTTCAGTTTGGTTTAAACGAGTGCAGAGATTGCATTTGCTGTAGACTTGGCACATTCAGCTCTTAAACAAAGAGCTCAGTTGGCTGCAGGGCAAGCCCCCTGCTTTTATGGGGGATTGGATAGAGTATATTAGGCATCTTAACCTTGTTTCCAAACAACCACATAAACTTAGTTGCCTCAGTAGTGGCTCGAAAGTGGGAAGAGTTTGGATTGGTCAGAAATGATAGTAATCATTGTTATGACTGTTGATAAGCCAGGAAAAAGCTTCCGCTGTAGCTTCCATCATTTGCTTTGCAGAGAATTGAATGTAATTGCAAAACTATACAGTAGTTCAACAACTGTTAAATAAGTCAGTAGCGCCAACAGGCTGGAGAATCCCTTTAAAGAGAACTGAGCTTCAAATAAATAGAATGGATTTATTATAATACAAACGCATTTCAATGGCTATATACTGTAATTATCCTTGAAATGTGTGTGATCCCAACAAATATTACAGCTACAAAAATTTTGTTGCAGGAGTTAATTTACTGCCTATAAAAGTAGTTTTACATATTTTAGCAGCTTAGTGTTTTGTTACGATTGGACAGCCTATCCAGAGATATTACTCAATGACCTACTGAAATATCTTGCTATATTTTTTAAAGGAAAACAGATCTGAAAGTTACGATATCAGAAAAACCTTGCTCAGACAGTTGTTAAACAGAATGATCAGCATCATTATGTTGAGTTATATACTGCAGCCATGCTGCTGGTAATGGTTTCTAACTCTGGATGTGTATTTGGTGCTGAACTAAAAACTATAGTATTCCAAAAACAGTAAGCAGCTGTCAGCAGTGCTTTAAAACTAGGCACCTCCCTGAAGAGCCACCCCCTGCAGCAACCCCCTCCAACCAAATAAAATCTTACTGGAATCTAGCTGGCACCAGCCAAAGCGCTGCAGAGGGGTTTCAGCAGTTGCAGCTGGGACTAAACCCCCAGGGAGGATGCAACCTTACAAGCCAAATGCCTGACTGTGAGAGAAATACTGCCAGGGTGAAATTTATTAAATTTGTAATTTTTACCAGAGTTTAGATTTTTACCGGAATTTCGATTGATTCCGATCGATCAGAATTTAATTTCGATCGATCGCTTCACATTTAATAAATTTTGCTCTTGGGAGTCCAAGTGTAGCAAAAAGTTGGAAAAAGTTAATCCTCTGTCTGTATGGTATCTGAAAGGGAAACATGGTGACAGCAAACACACAATACCTTTAAAAAGCAGATTGTTTCAGCTTCTTCCATTAATGTTTTTCTTCTTGTTCTTTGGATTTAATCATTCTTTCATATTTTTTTTTCTTTTACATTTAAGTTATATTATAGAGAATGAAATCCTAACCGTTATTTAGTTTAGTTCTGAATTAAATACTAGATAGTACACATTCTTAGTGTACCCTGACTCCAGTAGGTGTGCAAGGCTTAGAGACCGAGGCAAAACAGGTCTATAATAGTGTCTTTAATAGACACTAAATCTCAAGATATATCTGCCATATAAATTTTAAAATGCATTGAAAATCAACCAATGATTAATTCTCTTCTGATCTTAACAGAATAACTTACAAATGTTCATCTGTTGGAGAGAATGGATGCAAATTCGCACTTTGATGAACAACCCTTTCAAAGAGAAAAGTTAGAACTCTAAGTTGCAAGTAGATTAGGTTCACCTATTAGTGCTAAGATAGATTTGCAGCTCATCCTTTAGGAATCAAGTACTTATAAATTAAGCTGCGTAGGTTTATTTAAATCTTTGTTGGCCCGCAACATGCAAAATTTAGCTTATTAAAGTGATCTAGCATGTTTTATCTTGTGTGAACCTGACATTCTAATGTGGCTATGTTTTCCAAGTCTCTAGGTAGTATGCAATGACCATGAGCAAATAATCCCAGGAAAAATTCTGACTAAGAATGTCTATCTACATGTACAACTTCAGGAATCCCGGGGGGTTATTGACTAAAGGGAGAATTCAACTGTTCCAGTGAATTCTCATCACTTCGGGTGGCTACTCCCTGATTCTCTACTCCTTATTGACTAAACAGCATATTCCCATAGCAAATCCGTGAACGCGTCAGAATTACCATAGTAAAGTCAACTCCACGTCACCAGCAGTCTATTGTGTAGTGTACAAACATCATTAGCTAGCGAATTCACCACATCGCAGAGTTTACTGAATACTTGACTATGGGGAAGTGGCGAATTCACACATTTATGCAACAATTCGGACTATAGTCTCCCAGTCTCCCCATTTTTAGGGAATCTAGAGCAATATACCAAAAGCATAAGCAACATTAGTTCTAGGCTACAGGGCTTAATCATGAAAGTGTGACGTTGACTGTGGAGTTTGCAAATGTATTAATCCTTCTTCAAAACATGGAGGATTCCTTTAACAAAGAAACAAACGATGTTGGACGCAGTCTTTTGTACTGTGGTGTAGTCATGCATATTGATGTGAATTCCACCACTGAAGTGCAGTGACATCATCCTCAGAATTTCCCTCTAACAGCATTAAGGAAGTATGAATTGCTTAGTGCGTTTCTAAAGTGGGAGGTGGATTCTTGCTGTTTTATGCTCCAGTGCAGCCTCCTTCTCTCTTTATAATGTGCCAATTATTTCTGCTCTTTACAGTACATCGATTTTGGAGAATTGAGCAAGTGCAGTAGCAATCTTACATCAGAATTCTGCTACCAGACCTACCAGTATGTACTTACCCCCTCCACCTTAAGAATCTATCCTGGTCCTAACATTCATTTAGTTCACCCTTAAATGAACAATACATCCTTTTCTATGTCATCATGCCCCTATTTCATGTTGTCACTTGGTCATAGTCCTTATTGCCAGTTTTGAATGAACATTCACATTATACCACATTGGAGCTCCACCATCAACCCCCTACTTTGCCACTGTGATCCGGCACAGTTAAACCGGACAATTCGACACAGTGTGCAATGCAGAATTTGCTACTTCAACAGACACCTGACACATGACGTATAGCTGAATTACCTGTGCACAGGCGGACACACACGCACAAACATACTGATGTGAAGAGCTCTGTAAGTCAGCTACTGTTTTAAGCATCTGAACTGGACTGGAATTAGGCTCTTTGTGGAGTTCACTGAATTATTGAAGATCAGGAATTGATGAATGAAGAGGAATTCGGACTGGTTCACAACTCTACAGACTTTTACGAATAAGCCTCAGTCTTTCTCAGGAATTAATTACTTTTAACAGTACCATTTTTTTGTTTTGTGCAGTTCTCTTTTATCATGTAATATGCAGAATAAACTATACCTTTTTTTTAATTTAACTCAATAGATCTCTGAAACTCAGCAACGCTAAAAAACTTGAATGTTTAAAATGGGGCCCATCATTTATTTTCTTGTTTTAAGATGATCAAAGCAGAAGGATTGCCAGGGGGACAGATGCTGATGTTTCACTACATGATGTAGATGGGCAATGTTTGTTTAAGTCAAACTGAGCAGATTGATCTTACATTTGTATTGTTTTTGTCAATCTGGTATAGACTTCTAAAATGCCCCAATCAGAGCCATTACTGCTCTAGTTTAATGCTACGAGTTCATACTACTTTGTTATGCTTCTTCTTTTAATTAAATTAAAATTGTCCGAATTGTTGCGTATAGGTGCGAATTCGCCAGATAAAGACAGTTGCAATAGGCTACTACTGTCGCAGTCGTGTCTTTATAATGAAAATATTGTCACAGTTACAACTTTATTATGGGAAAATTGTCGTGACTTTACAATGGGGAAATTGTAGCAGATTTACTATGGGAATCCGCTGTTTGCGAATTCGACAATTGAATTTGCACCTTTGTAAATAACCCCCATCTTGAGAACTCTATAGTCACATTGTTCTGTATTTATTTAAAAATGTCTATCAAGCCATCCAAAGTAGAAGGCATGCTGTTTTAGCTTGAGTGTCCCCATAAGAAGATATAAACTCAAACTGCAAACATATTTTCCTAACAGTGTTTGAACTCATAATTCTGAACCACTTAAAATATATTCCACTAACCAAGCAGAGCCTTGTCCCTGAATGACAACCTTGCTGTGAAACTCATGCTGTATTACCTATTTTGGGATGATGTATGGTGTTTGGGAGGTTTAGATGTTACTATGAGCATGGCAGCATTGTATGTTTTAATTTTCTTTCACGAGAAATAATTTTTTCTCAAATCATAGGAAATTTCATATTAACATTTAAGTGAATTGATAAGAAAATGGTGTTTAAAGACCTGTCTGTAAATCATATAGTTTTACAGGCAACATGGAACACGGAGCACTTTTTTTTTTTTTTCCTTTTCATATAAAATATACTCTCATTGTCTATAAACAGAGATCCTCTTTGATAGTGTTTAATTACAGATGAGACATTAGCTACTTTGTTTTCCACCGAGTGTAGACACTTATACCGCAAAACAAAAAGCCCCAGAGCTGTTAAGAAGTCAGGGAAAAAAAATCAATAGTCCACTTGTTGAGGATAAGTAAATTAGGCTTGTGTTCAATCTAACGAACTACCTGAACACTTCAATGAACAGGTCTTGTATTAGGAGAATTCTACAGATCTGGAGTAGTAGGCCTCCAATTAACTATACTGCACAGAATTGACTGAGTCATTCATGTTGAGTTCTTAAATGTGAAGTCACAAAGTTGTGGCTCTCAGCTGAGCTTACATGATCAGGACAGGTCAGTCAGTGTATGGTGTGCATCATTATACAATAAGTGAAATGTAAATACACATGATCTGACTGTAGATTGAAGTTGCAGGTTAAATAGAAATGAAGACAGCATTTAACAGTTTTTTTTATACAACGGACACTTTTTTAGCTCTCCTAGGAGGCTGCCTGAATCCTAACTTTATTGGCTAGTGACGGAAATCACAGTCAAATGCTTATCCAATAGCCTGCTTCATAGGAGCAGGTTTTGTTTAAAAAAAAAAAAAAAAAAAGTAAAAAAGATGGTGGCCGCGCGAGTCCTGCGCACAGCCAGCAGCCACAATTAGGATACCTACCAAGTCCCAGCCACAGACTCAGATCACTCACTGAGCACAGCTGCATTACTAATCTTCGGCTGTATAGGTTGAGTCATGATCGATCATGTCACAGTCGCAACAGGGAGCTAAACAGCCTGTCTTTTCAACACACAGGTAGGCAGGCTTTCCAAGATTGCGACAGCGTCCACTTTCATACAGATGCTGCACAAGCCTGGATTCCCTGCCACAGACCCGGATCTTCTACAGAGCACAACCGCATTACTAATCTCCCCTGAGGCTGAGACATGATCAATCGTGTCACAGCTGCAACAGGGGAGCATAAACAGCCTGTCTTTTCCAACACACAGGCAGGACAGGATATCCAAGATGGCGACCACGACCACTATCATGCAAACGCTGCACAAGCCTGGATTCCACCCAAAACCACAATCTAAGGCACCCCCTGACCTCTACAATCAGCAGCCCAGTCCACACAGTAAGCATCCAAGCCAAGCAGCCTTGCAGCTCCTGCCTGCCACAAACTACAGTGAAAACGCCTGGAATGTGAGTACATGCACCCTAACCCAGTGTTTCCCAAAGTCTATTTTTTTGTGGCCCGGTTATTTTAGTGCTTATCCTTCGTGACCCGGCACAAAGGATAAGCACAAAAATAACCGGGTCACAAGAGCGCCGCTCATGAATATTCATGAGCAGTGCAGTGCGCAAAGGTAAGGGACTTCGCGCACGGCACCGCTCATGAATATTCATGAGCCGGGTTTTACACGCATTGTACGCAATGCGTGTAGCATCATCAAGAACCCGGCTCATGAATATTCATGAGCGGCGCTCGACCCGGCAAATAATTTTCGTGGCCCGGTACCAGGTCGCGACCCAGCGTTTGGGAAACGCTGCCCTAACCTATGATAGCTCTTCACTCCTATTCCTACATAGGAAAGCATACCCAGGCATATGCAATCTTACTTGGCTACCCCCTGATATGGCCAATGACTCTGGGGATCCATGTTCCTGTGGGCATAGAATACATACTTACCTCCCAGACAGTCCTCACCATAGAAAGGATCAGAAAAGTGACACCTGGTGGAGGGAGAGTAGAAGACAGAAAGGCAGATGTGGTGATACCTGGTGGAAAATCTGCAAACTGAAAAAGAAAAGGAAAACGAAAAGAGGAAAGAGAGGTGGGCTGAGAGTAAAACTGTGACTCAACCCCCACGGACCCCCACTACCAAGCATCCTCCTGGCTAACGTAAGATCCTTGGCAAATAAAATGGACGAGCTACGAATATGGTTCTCCGCCCAGAAAAGTATGAGAGATTGCAACCTTATTCTTTTCTTGGAGACTTGGTTAAACGACTCCATCCCAGATTGTGCTGTGGATCTAGATGGTTATATATTCTTCAGGGCAGACAGAAACCCCGATGTCAGTGGTGGAGTGTGCATCTCGTTAATAAAGACTGGTGTAAAGATGCCATTGCCATCAATTCCCACTGCACAATGAACCTAGAATTACTTATGATCAAATGCAGACCCTTCTATCTCCCATGCGAGTTCGCCTGCGTTGCGATTACTGTTGTTTATGTAACCCCTGACGCCAACACCTGTAACGCAATGTCGGATCTCTACTCTGCCATAAACACCATACAAAATTCCAACCCAGACGGTGTCTACATCACGGCAGGTGACTTAAACTGTGCTGACCTAAAATCTGTATTCCCAAAGTTGCATCAAAACGTCCACTGTCCAACATGAGGACACAAAACACTCGACCTTGTATGCACAAATGTTAAGGATAAGGCTATACCTCTTTTGCACCTGGGCCAGTCTAATCACCTCTTACTACTACTACTTCCTAAGTACATCCCTGTCATTAAACGAGTGAGGCCAGCCACTCGACAAGTGAAGTAATGGAGGATAGATGCAGACCACCTTCTTCAACAGAAGTTTCAAAACACAAATTAGCAACATCAACAACAACTATACCAACTCCTTCCTCAAATATATCACTGACAGCATTGATGCGGTTACCTCCAACAAGACTACAGTATACGTACCTTCCCTAACCAGAAGCCGTGGATGAATGGCCACGTCTGCCTACTCCTCAAAGAAAAAAATAAAGTTTTCAAATCTGGTGACCCCGAAGCCTACAAGCAATTAAGGAACAACCTAAAAAAAGGTATTAAAATAGCAAAATATTCCTACAAACAATACATTGAGAATTACTTTACCTCATCTGGCCCTAGACACATGTGGCAGGTTATCCGACATTTCACCAACTACAAATCCCCTGGTACAACACCTACAACAGACTGCAACCTACTCCCTGATGACCTAAACCTCTTCTATGCATGCTTTGATTACTTGGACAATATGATCCCAATACTAAGAAACCCCACATCTACTGAAACCCACCTAACACTAACGCATTCAGAAGTCTGCGCCACTCTTACCAAGATAGTCCCAAGGAAAGCTGCTAGACCTGATGGTGTACCTGGCTGTGTATTAAAAGCATGCGCCCAGCAACTAACGAATATCTTCACAGACATTTTCAACCTATCCCTAACTCAGTCCACGGTACCCACCATCTTTAAATCTGTCATAATCATTCCTGTTCCCAAGTCCCACACTGCCTCGGACCCCAACGACTTCTGACCTATTGCACTAATCTCCCTCATCACAAAATGCCTGGAGAGAATAGTGCTATCCCACCTAAAATCTAACCTACCCGTATCCCTGGACCAATATCAGTTAGCCTACCGTAGGAATAGATCCACTGACGATGCCATTGCTCTGTCACTACATGAGGCCCTTTCTCACCTTGAGAGCAAAGACGAATACGTCAGGATGTTGTTCATAGATTTCAGTTTTGCTTTCAACACAGTCATGCCATCCAAATTGATCCCTTGGAATAGCTACACCAATGCAAAACTGGATCCTCAACTTCCTGATAAACCGTTGTCAGACTGTTAAGATTAATAATTCCCTTTAATCCACCATCAATCTGAATACAGGTCTGCCTCAAGGATGTGTATTAAGTCCTTTTCTCTACTTTTAACCCATGACTGTACCCCTAAACAGAATACAAACCTCATCATCAAGTTCCCAGACGATACTACTGTATTGGGCCTCATAAAAGGAAATGATGAGTCAGCCTACTTGATGGAAATACAAAACCTGATATCCTGGTGCAATCAGAACTCACTGTTAATAAATGCAAAAAAGACCAGAGATGATAGTGGATTTCAGAAGAGGAAGTGTACAACATGTCTACTCCCCAGTTCATGTTAATGGGAACATAGTAGAACAAGTGGACAGCTTCAAGTTCCTTGGTGTACATTTCTCAAATAATCTATCCTGGTCCCTAAACTCTTCGAGGTCTATCCAAAAAGCCCAGCAGCGACTCTATTTCCTCAGAATTCTCCGTAAAGCCCAAGTTAATACTAGGATCTTGACCAATTTCTATCGATGCACCATTGAGAGTGTCCTCACAGATTGTCTAACAGTATGGTATGGGAACTGCTGTGCCAAAGACCGCAATGCACTACAAAGGGACGTAAAAACAGCCCAACGGATCATTGGCACAGAACTGACCCCCATCGAGGACATCTATCGCAAGCGTTGTATAGACAGAACTTGGAATATTATCCTTGACTGTTCTCATCCTAACCAGGACTTGTTCTGCCTCCTTCCTTTTGGCAGACGTTTTAGATGCTTCAAATCCCGTACGAGTAGGTTTAGAAACAGTTTGTTCCCGGAGGCAGTTGTCGCCATAAACAACTCTTACCCCCTAAGCCTATATAAATACTATGTATTATACATATTATTATATCACATTGTACTATATCATGATATAAGCATTAAGTTTTATTTTTGCTCTGTAATGCAATACCAATGAACCTGTTTTATCTTTGATTTGTGATGCAATATCTATGAACCTGTGTATCCTATTGTAAATGCTGTAAATATGTTTTTTTGCTGGTGTGTGTACTTGTACACCCCCAGTGACAATAAATCTATCTAATCTAAAAGAAATGTAATCTAAAAGGTGCAGATCTCTCTTATGACCTCTGTGATCACTCTTTGTTGCAGTTATGCTGGTTTCCCTTTGATCTTGTGGCTTCCTCTGCTTAGTAGTAAAAAAATGAATAGGTGTAAGTAAAGTTATGGGTATACAGAGAGAGTGATACATTTATATATATATGACATACCCTACACACCACCTTTATAAATAAAGCCTGGGTGCCGTCCAGATGATATTCGCATAAAAAACCAAGGTGCACTAATAAATTCACAAATAAAGGTGCACTACTCAGTCCAATTGGGCAAAATTTATTAAACTCTGAAAAGCCCATTTCGGTTTTTCCCAGTTTAATCGGGCAAACACCCGGAAGTTTCTCACGATAAATATCGCGAGATTTGTTTCGATCGATCCAGAGAGAAATTTTTTCCATTGAATATATCCATGGAAAGGGCAGCCATACTTTACATTAATAGGTGTATTTCGTATGTACCACGAAAAAGTAGGATGCGCTGGAGGTAATCAAAAAGAGG
>WMED01016889.1:0-13164 GCA_019650415.1 Pipa parva | reverse complement strand
TTTTATTTTTAATGGATATTTAATAAAATTTTTGATTTTACACTTTTGGAGTGCTGGAGAAATTTTTCTATTCATCGAGTACAGGGACTATAAACTGCCTTGGTCCGCCACTGCATATATTTGCTTTTTTTAGTAGTGCAAACTCATGTAAAATGAAGCATATGTGCATTATTTACTGCAGTCACACTAATCAAGCAGGACTCTTTGTAGCATTCTGTGGCAAATTATTAACAATGTCAGATCAAAGGAGCTAGCCTGACAGAGTACTGATTACCTTTCACAATGTTTGTTCTATAATATGGATGTTAATAATGTTATTTATTTTGACTCTAGCCCCAGGATATACTTTTTTAGATCTAACAACTAGTTTGGAAGTTACACTGTGAGTCATTTTAAATTATAGTTGTGGGAAATGGATCATAGATTTGTCATTACCACAGGACTATAATTTATACTGCAAATTTAGATTTATTTATAAATATGAAACCATCTGCAAGCAACAAAGCAGTCTGATATCAAACCACCTGCCACTTCCTGTTTTACCTACTCAAATGTATGACTATTAATCTAATCTGTTTCAAAATGGTTCTGAGGAATGTTCACAATATATTTTGGAGCATACATATCAATGGAGCAAAATATCATATCTTAAAATAGCCAAGGTGAATATTAGGAAACCAGCTGTATTTAAAACCAACCTCATCAATCTGAAATAATGTTGAAGGTGAATCAAGAAACAAATGTACTCTGGTTGTCATCAGAGGCACTAACATTTCATAAAGGTTTAGAAAACAGTTTAAATAAAGTTGAAGGCAAAGGGCTACTTTATAATCTGACGTTTTAAATCCTCAGAGCAACACTCACCTCAGCTCCAAGATGCTAATGACATTTCCTGATGGATATATCCTTCTTACAAAGTTAAAATCCCCAACGTATATGCTACCGTCAGGTCCACTTGCAATGGCAACTGGCGCAAAAAGCTTGTTGTTATGAGTAGGCCCATTGCAGTTAATGCAGGTTATACCTCGTTGCTGACCATTTCCCATAAGTGTAGATATCACTGGGGGCTGCTGAGATATGAATATATTTTCACCATCTCCCTTGTGCAATATTCCTAAAAAAAAAAGTAGAGATAAAAATGACTGTTGATTTGAAAAGGCACTACAAATCGTTTTTATTGGTTAGTTATAAACAGTTACAGGAATACCAATGCAGTCTATTTCAGCACCATGGACAGCAAATACTGCAAAACTACTTGGAATCTTTAGGGATTCTTTATTAGAGCAGATACAGACCTGCAAACATGTTGAAAACTTAATTTACTGCTACATAACTCAGAAAAGCTACAAAAGTCAATCAGCACATAACACTTTTACCTATAGACAGCAGAATTAATATTACACAAGAAGCAAGTTGTTTCAATAAATGGCTATTTAAAACACAACTCTAGAAAAAATACATGTATATGGAAAGGGATGTTTGTTTATTTATATCACACAAACATATTCAGTGGAGCTTTATTAAGCTCTTAGTTACAATGTCTAACAATTTATATTGTTAAAGTTATACATTCGGTTGTAATCACTCTAAGAAAGGATTACATCTGACACCTGTAAACCTTCCACTTTGACACTGCAGAGTATTTTAAACCACGTTTGAATGGACTTTGAATTGTATCCATTCAATCAGCTAAATCATATCAAAGTTAAACATTAGTGTTCAGATATTATGAATAGTGTTGAGCGATGATGGCAATAATCATCATCGGACTGTTTATCGATTTTTGAAATCATCGAATTGATAATCATTAGCCGATGACGATTATTGCCGATAACGATTGTGACTATTTAAATCATATCCAGCAAGAATTCAGCTACAATTTAGAACCCAATTATTTCCCTATGGAAGTAATTAGGTATGTCCCCCAGCTCTAAACACACAGTGAAAAGCATTCCTTAGCAATAGACCATGCCTCAGTCTTAAACTTCTTAGGCAGTCACTGCACCAGAACAAAATCACATGAAGGGGCTAGGCTGCGGAGAAAAGATAATTGTGTAGCTTTGTATGGTTATTCTGTTGTTACAGCTGTCCACTGCACTCAGGGACATCCTATATGAATGTCCCTGCAACCATAACCAGCAAAAGTGCAAGGCCTGGTTATGGTTTTAAACCCAATTATTTCCATATGGAAGAAATTGGGTAAGCCCAGCTCTAAATTAGATCTTAGCCAAAAGGCCAAGAACTAAACCCACATACAGTGATAATCACTAGGGGGAACAGGGGCTGCCTTTCAGGCACCTAAAAAACTCAGGTAGCCTATAAAGTCATGTATTATTATGCTTAGGGAGAGTAAAAATGAAAGACAAGAGAGTATAGGTGATACCTTTTATTGGCTAACAGAATAAATGATAAATGCAAGCTTCATCAGGCAATAAGATGAAACTGCGACAATTTTATACAGGAGGGTAAAAAAACTACTCACAAAGAGAGTGATTCTGGGAATCAGTACTAATTTGAATACAGTTTACATTCTATTTCTTACCAACAGGTGACACTGTGTAATTCTGTAAATCTGTGGATTAGTACTAACTTCAATACAGTTCATATTCTCACCAACAGGTGGCACTGTGTAATTCTGTAAATCTGTGGATAAATACTAATTTGAATAATATAAACTGTTGTATAAAATAAACCCACTGTAAGTGGGTTTAGAGCTGGGGGTTATACCTAATTACTTTCATAGGGAAATAATTGGGTTTTAAACTATAACCGCACTGTTGCTGGTCATGGTTTATATAGCTGGCTTAGTGGCTTCTTTGCTCAATATTAACGAGTGATGACAATAATCAGTATGATTTTTTCAAAATCATCGGATCATCGTAATAATTGTACCGATTTCAACTTTTCTCGATATCATCGCTCAACACTAATTATGAACCTTTATCAGAATGGGGTTTTAATGTTTCTTTAAGGACATTTCATATAATGTTTGTATTATTTATAAATCAGTTACTAATATGATTAATTCAATGAAAAATCTGATGCATTTTTATGCCAATTAACACAAAAGAATATAAGAAGTGCCTTCCTGTCAATGGCAAGAGATTTCTTGTTCTGTTTTTATCACTTTTGCTTGGTTATAAAGGATTTTACATTGTCTTCTCTTCTGCTGTGAATACATGTGTGGATTACTACGTATGCTAGTACAATGAATATATTTTCAGAATAAAAGACAATCAGTTTTGTAAAGAGTATTACATTTAATGCTTTGTATATCACTTAAAGGAGAACTATAGTCAGATTAAGGGGGGAATTCACTATCTTCTGAAGTGAGGTGCGTAGTCTTCGCCTCACTTTGGAAAGACTGAGATGCGCATGCTGATGTCCTGCGTGTGGACATCAGCATGCGCATTAAAGGGATTCCCGTCTCGGCGAGAGCATAAGAGTTGCTTGTGCATACAGGTAGTTACCCTCCAATGATGCACAAGGAACAACAACAGTTTTCATCAATTCTCAGAAACATGAGGACATCCACCCTAATGAGAATCACTGAGGAATTCTGGAACCAACATCTGGGATGAACTCATCCAGAGCGCTTCTCCCTCCATGGACACACTTCACTCTCCAGACCTTGCAATTTTCCCCCATGAAGCCCTGTCACTGTGCAAACTGTTCTCTAGGTGCTCAACATTCCATCAGGGACACCTGGGTATCCTATACCCCTTGCCCTCCTTGTTCGAGCTAAACTACCCTTTATAGCTAGGGCTAACTATCACTTCTGAAGTGATCTTTAACTGGGTTTCTGTCATTCTGCATTCACTCATCCTCCTGATGGAAACCCTGGAGCCCCAAGACCCCTTTCCCTTTAAAATAATAGCCTATATTACTTCTGAGATCCTACCCAGTAATTTCATATTCACAAGTCATATTTCTTGGAAATATTGTCAAAGACAATATTTAATATGCCCTACTATATGAAGCTACTACTATATTAACAATGGCACTACATAAACCACAATACATTACACCAAATGCATTCTCAGAAAATATATTTATAGTGCAATGAATTTTCTATATATAGAACTCTTATTTATTTTTTTAATACTTTCACTATCCTACATAAACCTTAATGTCCTAGTTCAGTAAAATGGCTACAGTGATGGTGTCTCAGAAACCTTAAAATAATTGTAAATGAGTCTCACTCTATTATGGACAATGAGAAACATTTGAGTCAGTCCATAGTCCAGTCAGACGGACACTAGCAAGAACATTTTATGATCCTAATACAGGAGTCAAAATTCCAGGCAATCTTCATGGTAAAACCTTTAGCAGGTTTTTTTATATATTAAAAATAGGTAGTAAATAAAGTGTGCCAATTAAATGCCCTGAAACGGCAAGAATAATATTGCCCATGGTAGCTACATACACCTGCAGTTATATAAATTTACACTTATATCTTTCTCACATGTACTTTAACATCCATGCATATTTCAGTAGACTAAACTAAAAGATAGTTAATGGTTAAGTATTGGGAGTTCTCATAAAGTTGCCTAACTAGATTAAATAGGGACAATTGGGTACAGTTGCCTCATTAACTCTATATATTATATTGAAAGCGGATATTTTTTTAAGCTACACTCTACTGTGTACAACTACTGTGTCCCTTATTTTTGAGTCATTATTCTAAAGGGTCCAGGAATGGACCACCCCCTCAGTAGAATACAAAAAAAAATAATGATAGCAGTTACCAAAATATTATTTTTCTAATGCATTACGTGCTTCTTCTGGTTGTAGGTGGCATATTATTTATTGCAATTATTATTTATAAGACTATCCTGAACCCAGAGAAGGACAACTGTAAACTATGTAAATCCTTCTCTGTATTTATTCAACAAACCATACTTAAGCATTTCTTGCCTGTCTTCAGATTTTATCCTATAATTATTCCACTTGCGTAGAGTCTCTCTGCATGTGCTTCTTTCATTACAGTGTTTTCTCATACACACCCTTTTCTTTTTAGAGAGCAAATCCCTTCTGGTAGAGAAAGAACTAGGCAATTGACTGTTTACTCATACAGAGATCAGAGCTGGGTTTAATCTGATATTACGAAGCCAGGTAAATGCTTAGGTATTGAGTGGGATTTCAAGAACAAAGTCTCTGTGTGTAAAATCAGACAATATAACAGAAGAACTATGCTAGGGTAATGTTTGTGACCCTTCTAAAGAACACAGTGAAAATCTAAAGTTTTTCTTATTATGTAGGTAGCAGAAAGTGTTAGTCTGGAGGACTAAGGCAGAATTTGTTCTAAAGAAAGATGTAGCCAGTGAATATTTTACACTTAGAATTCAGTTATTGTATGAAAACAGCATAAAAACTGGGAATTATGGTTTCACAAACTGATTTTTTTTTTTTTTGGTTATGTAACTTGATAGAAACAGATTAAAATTGTTTCTGTGCCGCAATACGAAAATCAACCAGATTATGAAAATCATTATCTGTTTCTCAGCTGCTGTTATGAAATGTCCCGTAAATTAGTCATTAAGTCCTTATGGATTTAGATTGAGCTTGTTTAGGGCAGCTAAAAGATTTGTGATGAAAGGGATTTTATTCTAACATATTAATGATTTTAAGAATAACCGCTTTATTTCTTAGAGAAAGAAGGAAAAGATATTTTTTTCTTGGTAAAAATATATAAGCTTTTTAAAATCTGTAATTTATATTACTTATATTACTAATTTAATCTGTAAAATAAATTTTTCATTATGAGCACTGTTGTATTGAAGTGAATGGAAGATAATTTATTTAACCTCAGAAGGTAAATGAGTATCACATCCCCTACATAAACTGTATTAATAATATATAACCAGACTTACTGGGTTTTAATATGCAAATAACCCCATCCCCCTTATGATGCAATTTGTGTCACTAAGCCCCACCTCCTCAATGCTGATACCCCGGGGCAGCTCCTCTCTGGGCTAGAACATGCTTCAGAGTTCCTAAGTATGTATAGAACGTATATATACATGCAGAATATCTTTAATGAACACCCCTTTAAAGTAGGGCATGATTAAAATGATGATGATAATAAGATATTTAAATATTATTTTCTGCAGATTATGCAAGTCTCCAATTTTCAGTTATGAAAAACAGAAAAATTCATCAACATACCATTCTGGGGATTTAAAATATGGTGCTTGTTAAAAGACCATCCACCAAGGTTCGAAGCATCCATCTCAAAGCCTTGCAAGGTGACTGTTCTTTTCTCCCATAATACAAAGTCTGGGCATGATTCATACTCATAACCAACTGAAACTGAAACATTAAAATAATACAAGATTTGAAAAAATGTCACAATGATTATAATTTAGATTTTTTATTTTTACTATACACTTAATGGCGTTACACACCATTTAAGAAAACAAAATACATGACTACCAGATGCGTGCTGAGCTGACTTCATCTGATTTTACTGCTGCAATGAAGACATCTTCATGCTTTAGAGTTCTAATTACATAACACACAGCAGAGTGGTTAATTGTGGTGTTTAGAGAATCTCAGTACTCCTATTCTGCACCAGAATCTAAAAGCCTTAGACAGTAAGACAACGTTATTAAAGTTTTGCAATATATTTACAAACTGGGTCATTGTGTCCCTTTCACAGGCTATGCTTTATATTTTGTTTGTTGAATTCAAATGCATATCCTGCTTCATTAAAGGGGAACTAAAGCTTGTTTTATTTATGGATGACTATTAAGGGAGGAAATACTTACCAATAGGGGTTTTGTTCTCCAATGCTGCCCCCGATCACTAGCAAGCCGATATCTTCTGCTCTGAGAAGCACAATGATCCTTTCACTTCCTGCTTCCTGTTCAGACTCACTGAGTTGAGCATGCACAGTTTTAAAGTTTTGCATCAGAATTCTGCTCACCTCAGTGAATAGTAAAACCCTTATCGACAAGTATTTCCTCCCTTATTAATCATCCCTAGATAAAACAAACTTTAGTTCCCCTTTAAAAAACCAGAGAATGCTTTTGACAGGTGTAAACCAAGATATACAGATCCAAATCCAGAACCGTATCCTAAACTTATATATTTATATTTAAATTTGACCCTTACTATTAAAGGGTTGTATGACAGAGAAGGTATATATATTATAAAAAGTGCATAAAACTGTCCTTGAATCACTTAATAGAGTTTTTATGTGATATCAAAGTGAGACAGAAATTGCTACTGATCTGAGAATAAGTCAGCTAACCACTGGATCTGGGTGTATGCAGGAATGTATTTAAACATAACCACTCTGCCACTACCCCCTCTCACTGTCACTGCTCCCCTGGTGCTGCTACCACTGTTACAACAGTCTGTGCACCCCACTGAAGCTGTCAGAAACCAGCGCACCTCTGCCACCACCTCCAAAAGGTGCCACTTTAGGCACTGGCCCATGGGTGGGTAGGAGTTAATACAGCCCTGGGTATGTGCATACAGTAAGTAGGGTGGTAACCTTGCACTATATCTGTGTATGTCTGCCAGTTACTTTGCACTCTGTCCTGCATCATGTTCTGGTAAAAGTCCGTGGTGCATTGTGCAGTTTGACTAGTGCACATACTGCATTGCATCTGGATATGGGTACACTGGCTAAATGTCTACTGGGTATTATACAGCATCTGTTTATGCATGTATACAAGTTTGCTGGGTATTCTGCATTGTTTCTAGGTATAAGTCTAATGTGCATTGTGTGGTTTATTCCCTGCATCACTGAAATACACAGCAGGGAGATATCATTCTTTTTTCTAAGTACATGGCAATGCACACTGAACATTTACATATTCATATACTCATTTAGATTTTCTTTTCTGTCATGGTGTGGGACTGGACAGCAAGGGTTGATGCTCAATGAAAGTGAAATACATTGCTTCAATCCCTCACCCTTGCACAAGAGGTTTTCCATTGACTGCACTGAACAAAAGCCTTTTGGAAACCATGAACATTGAAAGAGCAATAAAGTTATTGTGACAATGCTCAGTAGTAGGCAGAAAACAAATACTGGAAATGAAGTCAAACTGTTCTTCTTTTGCAGAAAGGGCCTTCCAATAAAACAATTTGGGCATATGGCTTATTCTCAGATCCTTTATTAATAACATTGATAATGCTGATTTAAAGATTCTGTAACCCTTTAATTAATTTTGCAGTATGTAAGAATACTAGTTATACTTTTTATCAGAAAAGATAGGTGCTTCCTTTGCTTTCAAATATATCTTAGATGTCTAATGGCTTTCTTCCACGAACACGAGTGGAACTTTTGCTAGTGTGGTAACCTATAACAACCAGACATTGATTAGCTCTCAACATATTTATCAATAGGGACAATCGTTTACAGAGGTCTAGTAATTCATTTGCAACCAATCAGAATTTGTCTTTCAGAATTCTAGTTTCCCTGTAATAGTGAATGCTAACAGCTGATTGTTGCTATGATTGCTGTGAGTCACTAGTATTACCCTGTTGATGAATTTCCTTGAAAGTATTTTTAAAAAATGTCAGGTTACTCTATGTTACAGCACTAGTGAAAATGCAGATCTTTGTTTGTGATTAGCCCCTCCAAAGGCTTATATCAGCCTTGTTTGGGGAAGATAACATTAGGCTATTAAATAAGAATCATACATAATTGTTTAGTTCTTCATTAATCTTTATCTATAATCAGTATAGCTAAAAAAAAAAATGTCTTCTGTAAATATGCGTATTTATTTCCTGTGTACTTTACATGTATAGGTGGATTTTATTACCAGAGGTCAGAGGGAAAGGAATTCTGATTATTTTTCAGATTTAGTATATAAAATGTTATTAGTGCATGTGGTATTTGCAATAGAAATGGTGTAGGTTTACAGAATGCAGCCACCTTCCCCATATACATGATGCTGCTTGTATATGACATGTGATTTATAGGCTTAGGACTAATTATGGTTCTAGGAGATCTGTATATAGAAGAGCTATACACTTTGACATTTTGAAAGACTATCCAACTTTTGTGTCTTTAGACTCCCATGTTATAAACGCCAGTTAGGCGTCTATCACAGTGTCCTTAAATCCACATCTTCAATTTATAATTTCCAGCAGAATTAATTAAAAAACACGGCTGGAAAATGGGAATTCACATCAAGCAAGTCAAACTACATCTGATTTCTGGAGTAAAAACAAGAAGTAATGCAAATTGAGTCCAATCCAATCAGATGAATGTAATGTAAGCAGTAGAACCAATTAAATTAGTCTGACTGTCCAGTACATATTACCCCATCCAGAAGAAAAGGAAAACTGTAATTTGTGCAGTGTTAAATAGGGAAAGTTTTTTGTATGACTCCCCCCCCCCCCCCCCCCCCCCCCCCCCCCCCCCCCCCCCCACCAGCCCAATGGTTTTTAGAGTATCATCGAAGTTCCTCCTGGCATAAAACACCAGCTCAACTGTAGACAGATCAGTTAAGACTATCTGATCCTAACCAATAGAAAGGAGGTGGTTTTTAGCCAGTGTATGCCATGTTATAGAGTTGCCTTTTAAAATAAAGCTAATTAAAATTATGTAGGCATAACAAGCTAGTATGGAAAATGAAAGCAATGCTGTTGCCCAACTGTTCAACATGTGTATTCTCTGCTGACACACACTGAATTTGTGTCTATTTTTGTGATACGAGTCGAATTTTAGTGAAGTGAATTTGACAGCTGAATTCACCCTTTAGTCAATGAGGTGAGAAATTTATTAAAGGCGAAGTGATCGATCGATCAAAAATTTACTTTAATAAATTTCTCCCGATATCCTGTTTATGACACTCCACCCACGGAGCTTTAAAGTTTTATCCATTTCTGTTTTATGTCGTTTATACATTCACAGAAAAAATGACATTAATAGCTCTGTATATATCTAACACTTTTCAGAAGGTCACTGCATGGTATGTTTGGAGAAACCTGACTTCACACTTGCCTTTGCTATGTGTGGCCATATAATGTTGGCATTAGCTAGGTGGTGATGGGTAATATGCAATATTCTATGAAATAAACATGGAGATCAGAGGACAAATTAGAGACATTTTTGCATGAATATTAGTGCTGTGCAAAACTGATAAATGACTGGTGGTTTGCATTAATATTCTTTAATTTATGATGTTTGTTGCTTTACCTCTTTGTGTAGAATTGCCACTGCTTCATCTTTATTTAGTTAAACTGACTTTTATCAGTAAATTCTTTTACACTAAATTCCAGAACAGGCATCAAAAACGCTGGACACTGTGTTATGCCAAAGCAAGCCTACTTATGCATGCGACATGATAATGATAGCAGCAGATAAAAAACAAAGTTAATTGTAAATTAAATTTTTTATCTTAGTGTTGCAAGCAATCCAATGTGGTACTAGCAGAATGAGTTAATGCCTTTCTGCATGGTATAGATGTAGCATATTTAATACAATTATATTGAGCAGTTAACACATTTTTGAACCTTGTTGACAAGATCATTTATTTTTAAATAGAAGTCTTCATGCATATATTAGTAAAGAAGATCTAAAAGTACACATATACTGTATCTAATTTAGCTGTTCATTAAAAAACTGATAAATAGCTAAATTATTACCAAAAAAAAGCAATTAAGAAATGTGCTAAATCTTCCCGAAGCAGAACCTACATATGGTATGTTTAAAGAGCAATGCAAATTGTTGCCATTTGTGAGTGCATTCCTAATGCAAACTGTCTCTTATAAATAGATGCATGACAGGCTCCATATCAGTTGATTTTAAAATCTATGGCAAAGATTAATGTTTAATTTGTTTAGCTGCCCTTGTTGTCCTTATTGCTGCAGTGTATATATATATATATATATATGGTATTTTATATAGTAATATATACTGTATATATTATATATAATCCCCAGCTGAAATTCTAAACTGTGTTAATTTAACAAAACTAAATGCTATTCTTAGAATGAATTCTTTTTTTGGAATATCCATTTTCATATAAACCAATGGTAAATTGTCTATGCAGAAGGGACATGGACAGAATGGAGGCACAGATAGCATGGTGGCAGATTAAAATACAATATACTGTAGATAAATGCAAGGTTAAGAATTTTGGGTTTAAATATTGCTATGCAGTGTATGTTCTTAATGAGGCTAGACTGAATCATTGATGGTGATAGATTTAGTAGGCAAGAGGCAGACTATCAGAATGAGTGTTAGTCTGCAGTTGTTATAGCTAGCAAAGTATTGTCCTGTTTTATAAAGGTTCATAGAATCAAATACAATATAAAATTAGACTACTTAATACAGTAGTCCTCTTCTTGATTATACAGGCAAGCTTTGGACTACACTTCAGAGACTAATTGAATAATCAGTCTGATCCATAAAGAGGTTATTTCATTAATAAAGGGAGTAGTGTATTCAATTCTGAAGACAATCTGTTTGCATAGATGGAAAAATCAATAGATAAGCTGCAAGAGGCAAGTAAATTAGTTAGTTAATTTTTTTTTTTTACATTTTTATGACTGATAACTGATGCTTTGTGAGTTCATATGCAAATTCGAGGAGGTCTCTTCTGCTGCATCTCCAGTCTTAAGCAGTGTCCATGGTGATGTGGCTGAATGGACCTTCTTTCTCAAATTCTCAAATTTGCATATGGAGTCATCTGGTTAGGTTAGAAGGATTGTAAACAAAACAGAAGGAGTGCTTTATTGCCTGCTTGTCTTTATTTTTTGCTTGTTTTTGTAAGTTTTAATATAATAGATATTTTATATGATTTAAGTATTCCCTCTGATTTATGTTTCACTTTTTTCATCTTTTTGAGGTGAGGAGAATTTTATGGCTTTTATAAGTGGGTAATTGTAAATATATCAAAAATACTAATCTGTATAAGGCTTTTAGTTGGGGGATACATGTTTTCTACATTAGTTATTCTTATTATTATAGTATGAAAATATGCAATAATCATTTTAGTAGTGACCTCACACGTGTGATATTAAAACAGTTTAATGTAAGCAATGCTAAAACATATTTAAAAAAATATATAATAGCTATATAATTTTATGGAAGACATACCTAGTGCTTCAGCAAGGCCAGAAACCTTTTGACCATAAATATCTGTCTTATTCCAGGAAAATGTATAAACAAGGTTGATAGCTGCAGGAAACCATTTCTGTACAAGTCTACCTTCAACTGCTACTGTCAGATGCACCTTGTTGAGTCCAACAGGGATGGTTGCATGAGTCAGAATGACATAAATTAGGCTTTTGTATCCAAGTGTTCGGCTACTCAAGTAGCTAAGTTTCACAAAGCTAGATGGGATTGTAATTTCCTCTTGTATAACCTGTAAGACAGGAAATCAAAGCAACTAAAATACAAAAAGCACATGCTGGAGAGTTTATTGTTAAATATTTGTATGTATGTGATGTGTGTGGTCCAGTCCATTTTGTCCCTTTTTTAAAATGCTTTTTATTTATTTTTCAAACAAAAAATAAATAAGCACTTCAAGGGCTTCTTAATAAAAATTCAAGCCAGTTTATTATATCATATTAAATCATTTTATCCTGGTGGATTTTCTTACGTTTAAATATCCAGATGCAAATGAAAGAAACAGTGCAGGTGAATAGCATTAATCACCGTCAGATATTGGTATATGTACCATGACATATTTCGGCTTTGGAAGTCCTTTATCAAAAGATATGATGCAATATTGCAGTGAAATATTTAAATGTATAAAGCCCCACACCCTAAAACACCTAAAGCACAGTGCATAGTGAACAAATAATTAATATGGTAGCGCTAAAAAATATATAGTATATAAAGTGTATTACAAGACAAGCATCCAAAAAGTGTGTATGTGTGTATATATATATATATATATATATATATATATATATATATATATATATATATGCAGCTCTTCCAACAAGATGGGTGTTCAAACTCCACGTGTATTCGAAAATAAAATGATCTAAAAGAAAAGCGCAAAAACAAAACAAGGCCACATAGCGCCTTATCAATATTATATGTAAAAAGATAGAAAGAAAAAACAAATCCACCAAACTGGAAATGTCGATGTGTTAATGTGAACAATCAATGTTGAAAATGAAAATAATCCCCAGGTGATTATCACTCGTGAATATCCACTCTGATAGTGAGAAAACTCACCGGAA
>WMED01016888.1:0-13164 GCA_019650415.1 Pipa parva | reverse complement strand
GGAACTCTACCCCTCTACCTCTCCCAATCACAACCCCTCTGTATTACCATCTCCAGAATTCTATAACCTTCTACCTCCCAAAGATGCATCTTCTTGATTATATACTTGTGATTTACTTCACTTGTATTATACTGTACTGATTACTTCTCCAATGTCTTTATTATACAGTGCTGTGCAACCTAGAAGCACTTTATAAGTAAATATATACATACATTAAAGAGAATAATGTTCTGTGGCTGCTACTACTGATTAATGTGAGGGCATAGGGTTGTTGATTTATGAGAGGTGTTCTGAATTTCAGAGAGACGCTTCATTCAACAGTTATTAAAGCAGAAAGCTAAAGTTGCAGAGCCAGTTTTCATCACTTTGGTCAAATCTCACCTTTTCCATAGACTGCAATGCAAAAGCACTACCCGCTTGTAATATTTACTGGCTATACATAACAACACCGTTTGACTAAAACTTTACAATAAAACATCTGAAACAGGAGTTACTGGGAGCCACAAATCATTTTCAGATTTGGAAAATAATAAAAATGGATAATAAACATGGCAGTCATTGGAAAAAGTCCCTTTAAAGAAAATCAGTCCAGATACCAACAGCTACTTCTTTTTGACATTGTTAAATAATTTTTTAATCTAAATCATTAGCTTATTTTAAATTTTGAATTTATATTGTCTTACAGAAACCATCCCTCTTTCATTTAATTCCTTTTCAATTGATCAGTTTGATATCTTATGCCAGTGATTGGAATTCTCAAGCCCAGAGATCAAAACAACCAATCAGAAAAAAATAGGTGGGCGGTAACTGAATAACCCGATTGGTTATTAAGAGTTTCCAAGCCTTTCATTCCGAAGAGGAAGTAGGTGACAGAGAGAAATAGCTACAATTAGAAACTGGCTGTAAATTGGAAATGGTGAAAATGAGTTAACAATAAATATTGAAAGAAGCATTTATTTAAAAAGGCAAAAAACACAGGCAAATAGAGGTTGGTGATTAAACTGTTCCTTTAAGATTGTGCCTTTATCCTACACATACTAGGGGGTTTGTTCATTATAATTAAATTGTGTGTGTCATGGAGTCAATGTTACAAGTGGTACATTCTGAATCTCTGATGTCATACAGGCAACCTATTTCCAGCTGTCACTGACATCTAATTACCTCCTTTACTTAAGAACATCTCAGACTTAGCCCATACTCTATAACAGGTGTCTATACTTGCCTACAGTAGTCTTAGTGGAGCCCAAAAGTCTCCAAACCAAGAATTGTGGGACTTCTACCCTTGCCATCTTTCAGCTGCACTGGTCAGTCTAGACTGCATTGGCTTTGTGCATGCACAGAAGCTCTATGACAATTATGCAGAAGTTTAATGATCATACCAGTGGCACCAGTGGATAAGGAACTCAGATTCCTCACTCTGGATCTGAACAGAAGTGTTGCTGCCTTCCATACTCGATATTCATTCTGCTAGCAGGTGCCTACCTACCCCGAGATCCTGAAGGGACTGAGAATTCAAGGAAAATGGATCACAATGGGCAGACACCTGTAGTTCTTGGATCAGAAGGCTCCAGGAGTACCAGCAGGGTTGGCAACCTAGCTCGACTCAGATTCTGGCCATGTGACTACTTCACGTGACCTGCGATTTACTGAAAACAATACGGTGCTACCAGTAAATTTCAGGCATATCTGAAGATTTTCCTGGGGGGAGGGTTAAGGGGACGGGGGCTGCAAATATTTTAGGAATATCAGAACTACTATAGCTAAGTATAATAAGGTATAAGGCTTTGATCTTCATATTAGTCCATATTAAGATAGCCTATCATTTTAAATACATATACTAGTCAACAATGAATGATTAAAGTGGTCATTTAGCCACATATTACAGTTGTTAGTTAAGGTCTATGAAGTTCAACTAAAAATAAAAATAAGCAAATAAACCCTTAGTTTACCCTTGCAGGGGAAGGGAAAAATTAATTTATACTTTGGGCTAAATTTGCTTTAACATGGAAAGATTTACTAAATTAAAGCAGCTATTTCTGTCTAACCCCCATACAATGCCATATCATATAGCATATATTGTACAAGACACAGGGACATCACATATTAGCTTAATTCAAGTACATGTTTTACCTTGACACAAAGAACTCCTTTGGCAGCAAGTGCATCCTCCCCACGTGCATTTGGATAGCAGTAATACTTGGCCGCAAGAGGAAGATGCCGACTGGCCAGAAATAGGCCACTGTTGAAGAATCTGAATCCACAGTTATAGGGCCCTGAAGGGCCAACGTCATATATGATGTGAGGAAATGTAGGGCCCAGAAGACGGCGGAGTTTGCGAGATGCCCGACCATCGAAAACTTCTTGCAGACAAATAAAGTCGGCATCAGTAGGGAATGAAAGTGCAATCTCTCCGGGGAAATCATTCTCCATTTCGACCTTGGTCAAAATATCATTAGGGCTACAGAAGGAATCAGAGTCTTGACACAACATCTCTTTACTCTCGGACACTGTATGAGTGCCCAAGTGTCTGCAGATCTCAGCAGTGCGATTCTGCGTGTGTCTAAGATTACTAAAACGAGCCAAGCCATCAGGAAGCAGGCAGAGGTTGGCACTAATAAATACAAAAGTCTGTTCATCTTCCACTATTCTCTCTGAAGACCCAGGTGTCTGCACCCGTTTCTGATAGCAGAAGGCGCGTCGGACTTTATGAAGAGGTGCCCAGAGCAAAAGTCCAACGACTCCAAACGGAAGAGAGATAATGAAAAGGAGAAGGAAGACTGGAACCCCAATGAGAATATACAGAAGCCTCAGCGCACATCCTTGGGAACGTTCCACACTAGTGGGCACCACTGAGCTCAGCAGCCGATCAATAAACCAGTACGAAGGGAAAAGCAGCAATGAGCTCAATGAGAATATAGGACCAAAGAGAGGACAGCAGAAAGGGGATTCCGAGAGAGACATGGGCCGGTGGAAAAGGAAAGCTAAGGGGAAAAAAAAAAAAAAAGATATCAAATTATTAAGGCTGGGAATATATAGGAGTAAATGAATGCAGTATATTATTGTATTTGAAAAACAGGCCTACTAAAACAATAGATGGTTAGAAACCAAAGCAAATAGATTTTGTGATATACTGTATCCCACACCATACAGATAACCCTGTAATAAAAATCAGATCAAATAGGATATTCTGTTTTCTGAGAAACATACAATTTCTATATTATAGTTGTAAGACCTCTACCTGTGTTCAGTCACAAAGACCCTTGACCAGTGACGCTCAGATAAGTCCATTTCACTCTGCTCATGTTAAAGGGACACTAAACCATGGCTGTGGAGTTTAAATGAACACAGCAATGTGCTGCTGTGACCTATAGTCAGTGTTGGATTTCTTGTCACTGAACCCTCCTCTTCAGTCCCTACTGTTTTTATGTCTCCAAGATCCTAACTGCTTTATACTTCCTTCAAAAACATGCTGGTGTACATTTAAACTGGGCCCACCAGGAGATTCCCCCCCCCATGTATCCTAGTGGACCATTCTGACATTGCTCATGGTTTCTGGATAAAGTGAGAATTCGACTGTTGAATTCTCAAACAGCGGATTCCCATAGAAACCCTGCGACCGCGTTAAATTTCTCATGGTAAAGTCGCCATTGTGACCGTGACAATTTTAAAAGTTGCAACTGTAACCATTCTCGATATAAAACCGTGACTCCGACAGTAGCAGTCTATTGCGACTGCGTTTAGCTGGTGAATTAACACCTTTATGCAACAATTTGGACTTTAGCTAGTACCCCCATAAGCTCCACACTCTTTCCCTGAACTAGAAGTTTCTATAACTCTGAGGTTTCCTCCTCTCACCTCCATGTCCTGGACTCCAGTACCCACTTTGCTTATTGTCTGTAGAAATAAAGAGTGTTATTGCTATCATCTCACAGAGACGGCTGCAACATTATAAAAGTGCTGAAATGTTATAAAAACCATTATACAATCATACTGTAACCTTTCCATTGTATTAGTCTGGCCCCTTTCACCCTGCAGGGACCCTTTGCTCTCATCTGATTGGACTTTACCAGGTTTCTGTCCAATCAGCCGCAAGCGCATTGAAAATTCTACCCAGCACACTTAGCTAGAAATGGAAGTGTTACAGTAATGTCTTATGAAATGGATTTTATATGCATGCGATATTTATAAACGACTTCAGATCCAAACATGGATATCTCGGCATATTCATTATAGCTTATTTCTATTCATTTGGATGTTATATTGACCCTTTAAGACTAATATCACACACTTGTCTTTTGTTTGTAAAATGCCTGTGGGCAGATTGGTAGCAAACATAATGCCAAGTGTTTCGCTACCCTAAAAGGCAGCCTTGTGTGCATGCCAGCTCTGTTCAGGGAAGCGTGCAGCGTGGGAGATACGCTACTACTGCAGCAAGCTGTACTCGTGGTTAGACCATAAGAAAGACTTGGGACAGATTTTACAGAACCAAGTAGCTGTGTGGCATACATATTTGGTTATAGCGCCACTGAAAGCGTTTCTGTAATTTCCCATAAAGGATGCTAGGGTGCAGGCAGCAGCACAAGGGGTTAACAGCAAGCGGGAAGGACTGATGCAGCAGTTAAAGAGACAGCAATATAGGTTAAAAGGCAGGGAGATAGGACAAGGGGCAGCACCAGAAGGTTCAGCAGGCAAGTCCAAGGCAGCAGATGGGTTAATGTTGCAGTTGGTGTGCACAGCAGGGGTTACAGCAACAAACTTTTGCTAATACAAAAAATCTGACAGAGATTTTAGCTTATTTGTTTTTAAGCACACCTCTGAGCAGCCTGCATTCTCCCCCATCTCCCTTATAGGAAACAGCCATAGCTCACATGGTTCCCTGTGCAAGGTTTCTAGCTCCGCCTCCTGCTGCCTAAAAAAAAACTGAAAATGGGAGGGGGGGAGGGAGGAAGCAGAAGGGGGGGGGGGGGGGGGGGGGGGGGGGGGGGGATGAAAGCAGGAGGTGTCCTCTCCTGGCAGAAGACTGTGTCATTCTCATGTCATAATGCACACATTCACGCAACCATCTGCTGCAACATCCAAAATCATTCCACTAATTCTCCAGCCCTCCCCACAACACACAAAATAGTACAACTTCCAGGAGAAAGCAAAGGGGGGGGGGTTATACACATTACTACTTTATCATCTGACATGCCATCGTTTCAGAGAGACTGCGGAGAAAAACCGCCCTCGCCCATAAAATTTGGGCCCTATTATCTAAGTTGTTCACTACCCCAATGGGTAAAATCCATCATTAGGGAATCAGATCTGCAAATGCGAATTTTGTACTCATTCGCCACTTCCTCATTTTCGGGTATTCGTCAAACTCTGCTATGTGTTGAATTTACGGCCAATTTGGAAACTTACAATGGTCACGGACTTAGAGAGTTATTCAGCATAGTGCGAAGTGACCGCCGGATCCTTCGCATCACTTCACACAGACTGTTATGCGCTCGCTGATGTCTTGCACGTGGACATCAGCGAACGCTTTAAAGGGATTCCAGTCTCGGCGAGGTGACTTGAGTGGTCTCGCCGACACTGGAATCCCTTTAAAGCGTTCACTGATGTCCACGTGCAAGACATCAGCGAACGCATAACAATCTGTGCGAAGTGATGCGAAGGATTCAGCGGTCACTTCGCACTATGCTGAATTACCCCCTTAGAGAGTTCCTCGCGCCGTGTTGCGCATCTATTCATGGAGCATTGAAGTCTGCCAAAGTAGCGAATTCAGCGTGACATACTGTGTCAAATACACCAGTTTTACTTCTCCAGATCAAAGTTGCGAATTAGGGAGTTGACGGTAGGGCTATAACTATGCAATATGTGTTACATACAAACATCAAACAGTTCTATCCCTTAAGTTAAAAAGCTCTTTTACTCACACCATTTGGCTTCCACTGTGTGCTCTGGAGGGGTCAAGGCGGACTCCAACACCCAGACAGGAACTTTGTAGATAAAAAGAATCCTCTGGCACTCCAAGTAGATAAAAGCCTATGACTATGACTAAGCGCTCTTGCGTGAAACGCGTTAGTGCTATGTGCTTCGTTTGGATGTAAGACCTTTGTGAGAGATAACAAATAAAGAAGGCTTTTATCTACTTGGAGTGCCGGAGGATTCTTTTTACCTATGACTGTGCAACACTAGCAAAAAGCGCTGCTCGCTTTTTTTGCTATGGGAATTTGACCCAAAGTGACGCAAATAGACTTCCAACTACTGAATTTTAATGAATAAGCCCCAATTTATGTCTGCGTAAGCTAGTGTGTGTGTGTCTGGGTGATAATGAGCTAGTGTAGTTGTATGTGTTGGTATAAGGTAGAATGTTTGTGTGTAATAGTGTGTGAATGTGTAATTTAGAGCGTGTTTAAAAGACAGTGCATGTGTTTGGGGGTGAATGGGGGATACCGTATTTATAAAAGTTTGTAACGATTTATATACCTGTCAAATTTTGGTTTAATGCATATTGCACATTTTCTGTTAGTACAATAAACCTCATTTCAATCCAGAAATATTACTGTGTCCATCAGTTATTAGATATATCAAACTGAAATGGCTGTTGCAAACACCCAAATATTTACAACTAAAAATGATTAAGATTAATAGGGGTGCCCAAACTTTTGCATATGACTGTACGAACAAAATCATTTTTCATAACAAAAAAAAAAATGCATCTGGTGACTAGAAGCTTTTTAAATAACAGCGTAAAAAAAAGTTAAATAAATAATACTGTTTGTTCAGTGTAAACTGGTCAAAATGTCTCGACTTTTATAAATATCTATGTGTATATATGTATTTCCGGTAGACCGCAAGGGCAAACGTATTGTAAAGATTGCTTGAAGGTCTGCGCCTGCGGAAAACAGGTGACTTCCTGAGCCAGCACTGTGTGGCTGGGTGTGTTTTAGTAAGAACGTGTGTGTCTGGTTATAAGAGTGTGGCTAATATCACACAAGGCAATGTATTACCAACCTAGTAGTTTCTTTTATACCCAAACAATCTAATACACCCTACCTTTGGCTGGTCTAGAGGAATGTGAAACTCCTTAGAGAATACGCAGTAGTCAGTAGACTTCTTACAAAAACACAGGTTTATTTTCACAGTCCACTAAAATGAAAGCAGTCTTTTTTCTGGCAGAAACAGATTCGTCAACAAACTGTGTAGTCCCACGCAAGGCCAGGGATTTCTTCTCTTGCTTTTGGAGCTATCTTTACAGGAACAAAAAAATATTCCTTTCTTTTCCAAACACCAACTGTATACAGGATTTTAGGAGGACACCTCCCAAGAAGCCTCTATTGCTTTACAAAGCTTTGTATCAGCAGCAAATTCAGACACAATGATGAAAAAGGACACTAAAGCATGTAAAATAAGAGCTTTCTATTTATTGGCCACCTAGTATTAAGTACAAGTGTTAAAATGACTGGTTTAGGGTTACTGATTTTGCAGAATAGTCATATCAATAGCAGTAAAAACAAGCACTTGGAGCAGAGGCTCTCAGCTAACTCTAGCTCCTCCTCCCTTAGTCTAGGGCTATGCTTACTTTCGCTTGCTTCAGGAAACATAGTATAAAGGCAGCTCTGAGAGACTGAAAAAAACGGACAAATTCAGCCTAAAATAGTTCAAAGTCAAAAGCTGCTTAGTAATATAAATGCTACAGACAAGTGACTGGAGAAGGGGCTAAGATTAGCTGAAAGCCTCTGCTCCAAGTGCTTGTTTTTTCTTCTATTGCTATGAATATTCTGTAATACCAATAAGCCTAAACTTGTCATTTTAACACTTGTGTTTAAATACAAAGTGGCCAATAAATAGAAAGCTCTTTCTTTTCAATGGGCTATACTGTCCCTTTAACAAACAAATTAAAGACCCCAGTGGCATGCTATTTATAACTTTAGCACTAGATCAGGAGCCATTGGTAACTACTGTTTATTCTCTATCTACATACAGAAACTTTTAAGACCAACAGACCTTAGTTTATACAGTATTTTCTTACATGTCACCAAAGACAAGTTCCCCCATGAGTGCTGCCAAATAAGAGGTGAACCCCAGCTTGCACTGTTCCCAATGGGTTCCTTAGTAGTAGAGGACATCAAAGTGCTGCAGTGTACGTCTAAGAAGCACATTGGGAATAGTATCAAAAGTCTTGGCAAAACCTAAGAAGACCACATCTACGGGAAGACCTCTCAGTCCAACAGATCGCTCACTCACTATCTCATAAAAAGCAAGTAGATATGATTGACGAGCTTTATCTTTCATAAAACCACGCACGCTACTACTTATTCTTACACTATTATTCTTTACAGATAAACTGATAAAGTACATAAAGGGTTAATGTGTGAAGCGTCCCCCCCCCCAGCTTTCAGTCTTATGCTAGGCTTACACTAGCACTTTTTTTGCACAGCATATTTACAAAAGCGCTCCTACAAAATACGCTGCATATTTCAGTCCAGTGTGTATGCTAGATTGTATGTACATTGCAATGTACTATTGTACTTACCCGACACAGTGTGAACACTCCATCGGTGTTTGTGGCTCCTCCTATCTGGCCGCATTCTTCACGCAGCGTACAGACGCTGGCAAAAATGTGATGTCAAGCATTCGCGTTATGCACTAGTGTAGCTGGAGAAAGGTAAGTTCCATAGGGATTCGGGGTGCAGCTTTTTTTTTGTTTGTTTAAACACGGTGTATATATGCCGTGTGTGAATATGCTAGTGTGAACCTAGCTTAAGAGTCTGTAAGATTGCAGCTGTAACCTATTAACTCCTGAATGATGTATTACTTCCTATCCAGGATGGAAGAAGAGGGGAGGCTGGGAAAGAATGTTAACATTAAACACATGTTGTATTTAATATATTAGATAGGATTCCCTGTTCCCTGGGTGTATATAGCACCAGTGGTATATAATAGGGTGTCCCTGTTCCACGGTGTATATAGCACCAGTGGTATATAATAGGGTTTCCCTGTTCCACGGTGTATATAGCACCAGTGGTATATAATAGGGATTCCCTGTTCCCCGAATGTATTTAGCACCAGTGGTATATAATGGGGATTCCCTGTTCCCCGAATGTATTTAGCACCAGTGGTATATAATGGGGATTCCCTGTTCCCCGGGTGTATATAGAACCAGTGGTATATAATAGGGATTCCCTGTTCCCCGGGTGTATATAGCACCAGTGGTATATAATAGGGATTCCCTGTTCCCTGAATGTATATAGAACCAGTGGTATATAATAGGGATTCCCTGTAACCCGGGTGTATATAGAACCAGTGGTAGATAATAGGGATTCCCTGTTCCCTGGGTGTATATAGCAATAGTGGTATATAATAGGGATTCCCTGTTCCCTGGGTATATATTCATTATATAAATAAATAAAGGAGTATTGCAATACTTTCTGATTCCTTTTTTACTGGACTAACTGTCAGTTTAGATAGACAAGGTTTCAAGAGGTCTGTCTTCCCTTTATTAAGCCTTAAGTGTATTGCGTTTTTGTGTCTGTGGACTAACACGACCACTCTATCCTACCTTATATATAGTATATTATATATATATATATATATATATATACTGTATATATAATGGTAGGATAGCGTGGTCATGTTAGTCCACATATGGTCGCATCAAGCCACAACAGATACTCATTTATTTACAGTCAGTTTTCATAAGATTTCATTTCTCAAGCACTACTCATAATATTCATTTTATTTATACTGTGTGTATATATATATATATATAAACTTAATTTCCCTATTCCCTAGGTGCATGCAGAACTCATTTATATAATGTAACTAAATAAAATGATTTTACCTATTTAGAGGCAGATATAACCCAGCATGATTATAAAAACTCATTTACCTGTGTCCCAGGTAGCAGGAAGTCGTGTGCAGTTGGATTTCCATGTAATGTGGCAGTAATGTGAGATGGCAAGTCACATGACACTGGTCACATGGCAAGAGACTCACCTTAATGTGCACTACTTTCACAGAGCAGCAGACTTGTCACTATTGATAAAGGGAAATCCTCCATATTATTGGTGGGCAACTAAGATTTCTATTTCAAACACAGCCTACCAACAATTCATTTAAAGGCTAACTAAACCCTCATTCAGTTTCCCACTATATGAATCAGTAGCAATGCAATAAACTACCTGCTAATTTATTTATTAAGTTCCACTTGCCTTTTATTCTATTAGCGCTGGTTTTCTTCTGCTGTTGTGACCCTTCCAGATTAAGGGGGTTATTCACTAAAGTATGAATTGTTGCATATAGGTGTGAATTCGTCAGATAAAGACAGTCGCAATAGGCTGCTACTGTTGCAGTCGCGTCTTTATAATGAGAATATTGGCGCAGTTGCGGCTTTATTATGGGAAAATTGTCGCAATCTTAACATTAAAAATTGTCGCGACTTTACAATGGGGAAATTGTAGCAGATTTGCTATGGGAATCTGCTGTTTGCGAATTCGACAGTCGAATTTGCACCTTAGTGAATAACCCCCTAAGGTTTCCCAACCTTGTTTTACTGACAGAAACCGATCATGACATTAATACAGGAATACCAACATTTCTTACAGATATAAAGTTTAATTAGTATTTAATAACATTTAATGTTTAGTTCATCTTTAATAATAGCTAATTGAAGAGGGAAACTGGGCCATGGGATTGTTGTTAAGTAGTTTATAAATTCAGCACAGTCCAGTCCCATTGCTGGGAGCATTTGGCTGCTTTATAGTTCTATGTATGAGCAATGTTTTACAGACTCTCTGCAGGGAAGGAACTGCTCCTTCTCCTGGCACTGGGGCCCCCTCTCCACAAGGCCCACTACAGGGGTTAGGAGCACTGGTGGCTGCCGGGTTCCCTGGGGCCACAGCAATTGATGCGGCCCCTATAGATTCGCCAATGACTTTCTAATAGGGGCTTTCTAATCAGGGCTTTCTAATCAGGTACAAATGTTGTCAAGATTGAAATTTTCTATCACTTTCGTTTCTCAGTTATCTAGGTCACAGTGATGGCCAACCTTTTGAGCTCAGTGTGTCAAAATTCAGCAAAAATCCAAGCATAACTCGGGTGGTGTGTCACTTTAGGAAAAATTCGGAGGCGCGGTAACTCTCATAATAAGAGTGTGGTGCAAACGGAGCCATGACATGTGTCAGCAAAAACGTCTTGGCGTGTCACCTCTGACACACGTGTCATAGGTTAGCCATCACTGATCTAGGACAAAGTTTACAGAACTAAGCAAAAACTGTAAGTAAATACTTATTACTACTCTGCATTCCAGCAGTCAAATACTTAACACAGTAAATATAAAAAAAAGACATGTCAATTTGTTAGGGTGTCTGGGAAACTGAACATTTTTAACTTAATTTAATGGATACGTTGCTGTTGTGTTCTTCCACCTAAAGACTGTTTAACGCACTGTGCGCTATGGGTACCAGGAATGCTTTATAGCAAACACTGAACTATTTAAGCCAAGCGTATGAAACAGCTTTAGTAAATGATGCAGAATTTCTCAACGGTTTGTATTCATGACAGCAGAAGCGCTTCAATGGAGAGAGGCTGACCGTTACCTGGGACTTTACTGCACACCCCAAATCTATACACTGTGGGGGTCATTGACTAAAGTCGGAATTGTTGCATAAAGGTGGAAATTTGCCACTTTTCCATATTTGAGTATTCAGTAAACTCTGCGAATTTGCCAGCTAATGACAGTCGCACACTACACAATAGACTGCTGTTGTTGTAGTCGCGACTTCTCTTTGGGAAAATTGTTGCGGTTGTGGATTTGCTATGGGAATCCGCCGTTTAGTGAATAAGGAGCAGAGAATTAGGGAGTAGCCACGTGAAGTGATGAGAATTCACTTAGACAGTCAATTTCTCACTTTAGTCAATAGCCCCCTGTACGTTCCTGAACGTGGTGGTTAGTACTCAAATGCCGGAGACCACTACCCCTTAATTTACCCCATTCAGTGTAAGATTCTCTTCTGCCAAACATAGTGTAAGGTATGGTCACTTTAAGGTACCTGGATTTCTTACTGGCTGGAATAATCTGTTTTCCTTCTGCCCTTTAGACATGTGGTAATTCTTCCCCAAAATATTTCTTTTTCATCAGAGCCTCATCTGGCCTGAGGCCGGCCCTGGAATTGTAGGCCCCATGGGTTTAATAGTTACACTAACTAAGGCAATATTTATTAAACTTGGAAAGACTTTTCCATCAAAAAATTGAAAAAACTCGAGATTGAAAAAAATCTCGCTTGATAAACTCAAAAAGACCAAGGAGATTATTCACTAAAGTCCAAATTGCTGCGTATAGGTGCGAATTCGCCAGATAAAGACAGTCTCAATAGGCTGCTACTGTCGCAGTCGTGTCTTTATAATGAGAATATTGTTGCAGTCGTGATTTTAGTATGGGAAAATTGTCGCAATTTTAACTTTAAAAAATTGTCACGACTTTACAATTTGAAAATTGTAGCAGATTTGCTATGGGAATCCATTGTTTGAGAATTCAACAGTCGAATTTGCATCTTAGCGAATAAGCCCCTTTAAGAGTTGTCTTTCCGAGTTTAATAAATTTCGCCGTTACTAAGACACAAAAACAGAAGCCATTTTGTCTGTGGTTCAGTGTACTTTTTACACAGTGTTATGCAGATGGGCTTTGATACAGACCCTATAGTGATTAATGCCAGTTCATACATTACTGAACAGAAGTCCCATCCTTGTCCCATCTAGTAATGAAAGAAAACTGGTTACATTTCCCTGATTGGACCGTAAGTGTATAAAAGAGAAAAGTATAATATTCTTTTTTGTTTATAATCCTGATGTTATCACTTTCCAAACGCCATCTGTCTGATCACAGCGAATCAGTAAGGAGGGGTAACTTTAAAAAATTGTCGCAACTTTACAATGAGGATATTGTCATGGATTTGCTATGGAAATTTGCTGTTTGAGAATTCAGCAGTCGAATTTGCACCTTAGTGAATAACCCCCTCAGCCTGCTTCACTGCTTAGTAGGCTAGTAGTGCTTCTATGCAGTGGCGCCTGATGATCTGATTCTTATACTCTGTGCGCTGCTCTGTCCGGGAGCTCAGAGGATTAGAATCAGATCATCGTCACCTCTGTATAGAAGTACTAGCAGAGTGCAGGCGTCTT
>WMED01016887.1:0-13164 GCA_019650415.1 Pipa parva | reverse complement strand
GTGGTGTGCCCCAGGATTTTGTAAATGTAAAAAATGTGCCGTGGCTCAAAAAAGGTTGAATATCACTGGTTTAGAGAAAGAGAATGAAACCAGGTTGGGGTAAACTTTTATACAGGAGGAGATGAGAAGGTCTTTAATCCAGAGGTTACATTAGAACATTCTCATAGCAACTTATAGTGGAATGACAGCCATAGAATGGCGCAACAAAAGGAGGCTGCTTATGTACAGTAGTAATAGACCTTCCATTGTTACAGTTTTTTGGTTTGTTTGTTTGTTTTGTAGATGGAACAGTGTCTCCAGACCCCTGCTTATGGGATCAGACCATAGACCCCCGTCAGCGAAGAGTGGAGGCCCTGAAGAGGCAATTGCACATTGAAAACAAGGTCAAACTGGGGGCTGAGAACATTATCCAGATGTTTTCAAATGGGACTTCCAAGGTGAGTGAACACAACTGAAACTGAACTGAACACAACTCTGGTGTCCATATGTCATTGTCTAGTCAACATAACTTTTTTTTTTTTTTTTTTTAATGTATTACTGTGTTATATAGGAAAGCTTTAAGGATATTCTTGTCTCCTCCAGGATCGAAAGCTCTTAGCCACAGCACAACAGATGTTACAAGACAGCCGGATAAAGACAGAGTTGCTCCGTATGCAGATTGTGAAGCTTTCTCAAGCTCCTTTTTCAACCCTGGAATCCCAGGAACCCTCAGTCACCCTGTCCCCACTGGAATTACGTGTAGAAGAGCTCAGGCATCACTTGAGAGTAGAGACGGCGGTATCTGAAGGAGCAAAAAACGTTGTTAAGCTGCTCGGAGGCAGGAGGGTGCAAGACCGCAAAGCATTAGCTGAGGTATGTCAGGAATCAGATTTTGGCATTCTCTCCTTTCTGGATCTGCTGAATGAGCAACTTCATGGCTTTCTGCCCTTAGGCCCAATCTAATCTACATGAGTCCTGCCAAAAGATCGACCTTCTACGGCTGTCCCTCGAGAGGTGCCTGGCGGAACTTCCCTCTGATCACCCAAAGCAGCAGATCATTAAAGAGGAACTAAAGAACTGTCCATCCTTAGCAAGAAGTAAAGATCCAGGCCTGGGAAATCGTCTCACTTCACTCATTAAACCAACAGCACTCACAGGTATTCAAAGGGATATACTTGTCCCATTTTTAAAGGACCAGTAATTCCAGAAGAAGAAATATTTCCATTGGATTAGCATGGCAGTTATTCCTACATAACACTTCTAAAAATGTTCTTTTGGAAGCCAATTGCTGATTTGTATTGACGTAAATTTTGGGTTTATACTCCAAACTGTGCAACCCTAGTGCATATCAGGCAATTTTAGAGAAGCTGCTAACTATTTCATAGGCGAAAGACTCTTTGCGAAGGGTAAAATAAATATATTTTAATCAAAGAAAAATCAGTAGAACAAAAAAAAATGTTTTGGCATAAATAATGAAATATCACAATTTTTAATAATTTGATAAACAAGAGGTAAGATATAAAATAAGTGTAATTTAAATTCAGTGTGATGCAGAGCTGGAACTTAGGTTGTGGTCATTGGGGTCAGCAAAGAGTCTGGGCTGCTTGGTTGTGGTGCCCACATAGTTATGCCCCTTGTGATACAAGAGGGGACTGCAGGCCAGCTCTTTCTTCTGTTCTTTTATTTGCATAAATGAGGATTCTTTTTAATTAATATTTTACAGGGATATTAGTTTTATTGCATTAAAGCAACCTAAATATTTGTGACTCTTTCTTTTTCCATCAGGGACCCTGGAAATTCATCTTTTGGGCTGCCAGGACCTCCTAGAAACTGTTCCTGGACGTTCTCGAGCAACTTCTGTCCAAGGCAGTCCTGGTGAATCAAAGAACTTTATTCGCTACCGAGCGGGAGGGAGCTCTCACGGAAAGGGGAGTTCTGGACGACACTTGCGGACTGATGAGCTGTGTGGTAAGTTTCTGAGTTTATACACAAACTGTGCAAGTGCAGTTTACACCATTGGATTAATATTTCTTATGTTCTTCTTATAGGAGATGTCATGTGTGTATTGAAGGTTGATAATAAGCAGGTCACACATACCAACTGGGGTCCTGTTCATAATCAGTGCTGGGACCAGCGGATTACTATAGAGTTGGAGAGGGTGCGTAGCTGTAATGGCTTTTGTTTGCTTAGGTTTTATTTTTCCCTAGATACCCAGTAGGAAGGCATAACGCTTTGTAGTTCAACAACATCTGTGATATTTATTTATCTTGGTTATCTCTTCAGTCACGGGAGCTGGAAATTGCCATTCATTGGAGAGATTGGCGGGAGCTTTGCGCTGTAAGATTCTTGCGTCTGGAGGATTTCTTGGATAATGAGCGGCACGGGATGTGCCTCCAGCTGGAACCACAGGGGAAGCTCTTTGCAGAGGTCAGTCCATGAGACAGGCCTAGGTTTAAAGGAACAGTCCAGCCCGATTTAATAAAAAGTAATGTGTGTTGTAAACGTATAATATTTTTTTTTTCTAATATATTTAGTCAGTCTTTTATGTGAGCAAAGCAATTAACTGTGCCTCCTGTGTAGCAGTACACAGCGCTTCTGTGCTTTCTTCCTAGTTGAATGGATGTAGCATTATTTTGCCACTGACACAACTGTGTCTCAGGAAGGTCAAAATTAATAGTTAATGAATTACCATGGGCAGTTACAATACTTACAGCTAATTATGTACACTATCGGCAATAGCACGCTGATACTGTTCATGATAGAGACTAATTCTATATAAAAATAAAGTCAATTTTTCAGCTCTTTCTTTAACAATTGCTTGTGCTGGGTTAACTACACTTTTAAGAATTAAAAAAAAAAAAAAAAGTGGATGAAAGTTTAAAGTTTCTGATTGGTTATTAGGAATTATCCAGCCTGTCAGTCAATTCCTTAACTGAAGATACTGAACTGAAAAGGAAGTGGCTGAGAGAGGGGAGGAGCCTCAGTGCCAAACTGGCCCTAAATTGTAAAGGGTGGAAATAAGTAAATAATGTATACTTCATTTATTTAACTTTTAGTCAACAGTGCCAAATAGACTGGCAAATAACTGTTGGTGACTAAACTGTTCCTGTTCCAGATGGTGTATGGATAGTGGTTACCTTACTTGTCATCCGTTACTTTAGGTCATGTTCTGCAACCCTGTAATTGAAAGAAGGGGCAAAGTACAGAGGCAGAAACGAATATTTCCCAAGCAGAAAGGTAAAAGCTTTGTCCTAACCAATAGCGGACCCTCTTAAATTGCATTGTCATAAGTAAAGCGCTTACAATTGTACAGATGTTGTTAAGGAAATAGTTTCTTCAGCTATTCAGCTACTGGGAATAAATGAAATGGTACATCTGAAATCATGTCTAGTTTAATTTGAACCAAAGATGTTTTGTTCATGGACAGTGAGACCAATCCTAGTGCACATACAGTGGAACTTGTTTGTAAAAGGCCATTTTATATGGTGATCTTGCACTTCCCTTACACATTTCTGTTGACAATTTACCATGTTAAGCACTGTCCTTTTTCTGGATATAAATGCAACATAGGTTGTTATTATATTTATTATTATTGAAAATAATCACTTGAGCAATGACACACCTCAATGGTCGGTCTTCACCAGGAAAGGATTTCCTTCGGGCTACTCAAATGAATATTAATTTTGCCACCTGGGGGAGACTGATGATGAGCATTTTGCCTCCGTGTGGCTCCTTGACGACGCTGAGTCCGCCCCTTACCGTCCACACCTCAACAAATGCACAGCTCTTTTCTGCTGGCAGCAGGTGAGTCCTACAGCATGGATATACAGACTTCACTGGATGAGACATTTCTGCATATCTTATAGACTCTCTTTTTTTTTTTTTTTTTTTTTTTTTTTTTTTTTTAGCCATTGATACCTTAAATGAAAGCCTCAAGATATACAGGGAATTCACCAACAAGGCAGACTTTCTAGAGGTCTAGTAACCAACAACAACCAATCAGCTGTTAGCATTTACTAGTAAAGGGGTAATTGCCATGTGTAACTAGACTTCCTAAAGGATTCCCTTGTTGATGAACAACCCCTGTTACACCTTTGCATAACTACAATGATCAACCTGCTTGTATTATAAGCAAATGGTTTTTTATGTTTTACTAATGTTGACTTGTAGGAGAGTCTACATTAACTGTACGTTCATTCCACAAGTTATTTCTCTGTCAGAAGCGACATCTCTTGATCTGTGTTTCATGGTAAAGATTTCATTTTATTTCCCATGCAGTGGATTTCCCATCAAAAAATTATTATTCAATGAAGAACCATCTCCACAGCCTCCACCTAAACCTCCACGACTCTACCTTAATTCAGAACCTGTGAATCCTTCACAACCTGAAGACTTTACTGTCAGGGAGGCTGGGAAGGTTTGTGAAATGGCAGCCATTTTGATTTTCGCTATGCAGAGTTGTTCTGTTTAAACCTGTTCTAGAGACTTTAATTTATTAAATTGCTTTGCTTTCTTTCAGAGCATAAAGCGTATCCACGGGGATGACAATGGGACACCAACCACCACGGAACCCACTAAAGTCCATAGGTCAGATGCTGCCAAGCAGCACCGATTTTTACCTTTTCTGAAATAGGTACATTTATCCTCCAGCTAGTGCAGGAATCCAGCCAAAGTTTGGCTGGCTTAAAGGAGAACTGTAATGATAAAAGAAATTTACCCGGTTGTGTCCCGCAGCCGTACACTAACAGTACTACTGCACGATCAGCTTTCATCTCACAATCTTATGCCCAGGATCGCGAGCTGAAAAAATCCCCAATGCAGCTCTCTTCCTCCTTCTGCTTGAGACTTATAACATCACGTAGTACCCGCCCCCTTCCTCATGAAACTGCCAAGGAAACACATGTGCAGATATAAAAAATTCTATCCATGCATGCACGTTATGCGTGCATAAGTAAGCCCGATAGCCAGTCATTCCAACCCTTTAACACTGGGGTCCCCAAATGCTGGGTTGTGGGCCCCTTGGCACAGGGCCTGCATGATGGTGACGTGCGCATAGGAAGCGTGTCACCATTATGTGGCTGGCAGCACGCATTCTCCTGACCACTCTCTCGCCCTTTTACTTGTATAGAAGCTTAGGCCACTTTAGATACATTCTCATTTTGATCCATGGATGTATATGTTCTGGTATACGTTGACGTTACTTGAAAGCACCAAATTCCTCCTTTGGTTCCATTTTATTTCCATTGATTGCAGAAAAAGGACGCTGCAGATGGAAGACTTCTCCTTCATATCTGTGCTTGGTCGGGGGCATTTTGGCAAGGTACGTTAGGACAGAGATGGATGAAACCTATTAACATCCACCAACTGTGCCTGTCCATATAACCCAGTATTGCCCAGTGAATCCATACTATACCATTTCTCTTAAAACTGGGCAGTGCTGTATGTGGCTGATTTTATCTGTATATGCTTTAGCTTAGGGTTAGAACAGAGGCTGAGCAGATACCTTTACAGCTGAGATAGATAGGTACTACAAGCTGTAGTGAATCCTGTCAACTTCAAACTTCCATTGAGGAAATTGCAATCTGGCTTCTCCAATCAGGTCCTTTTAAACATAATATCAAAAGAATCAAATTGCACTGTCATTATTTTACCCAACTCTGAGCATTCTCGTTGTCATAGGTCAATTGTTCTCACAGAGCAGCATTTCATTGACACAAACAATGATACATTTAGTTCCTCTTCTGGTTAATACACATTAGGTCTTAGTTGACAGTTTGTCTTTCCTTATCTTAAGAAATTAATCCAGTCTCTTATTAGAACAAAAAAAAACTTGCTGCAGTTATTTCGTTTGCCATTTAGTGTTCAATATGGAGTCTTTCTTGCCAAAGGCCCAAGCTCCCATTTACCACCCAATACATACTCAAAACCCCACTGACCCCTCCCGAAAACAGCCAGTTTTTCTTGAAGTAAAATGAATTCCAACAGTCCAAATTAGTCTCCGTCCCCGAATGCCTTTTCAGCTCTTGTAGTTTCACACAAAGAGATAGATAGATAGATATAATTTTTTTTTTCTATTTTTAATGTAGCCAAATGAATCTCATGCTTTTACTTTGAGCTCAATATAAAATGGACAGGTTGAAGCAGTTTTTTTTTCCCATTTCAGGTGCTCCTGGCAGAGTTTAAGGACTCTGGGAAGGTTGTTGCTATCAAAGCTCTGAAGAAGCGAGAAATTGTCAGCAGGGATGAGTTTGAAAGGTCGTTAAAGCAATGTATTTAAAGGGAGAAGAGGCGCATCCTACTGTGCCCTAGAAGGTTAAATGTCCTCTAAAATCTTTCCTATCCTGCAGCCTCCACTGTGAGAAGCGGATTTTCGAGACGGTGAATTCATCCGGACACCCGTTTCTGGTGAACCTGTTTGGATGTTTTCAGACCCAGGAACATGCCTGCTTTGTAATGGAATACATGCCAGGGGGCGATCTGATGATGCACATACACAATAACGTGTTCTCACAGCCAACAGCAAGGTCTGGTACAGACGTTTCATAAATATAATGCATGTTTCTGGTTTTATTTATTTAATAAATTGGAATGGATGAGGTAAATCAGGGGTCTGCAACCTTTTGGGCTGAGAGAGCTATATAAGTGCAGTTCTGCTCAGCCCTTTTGAATCTGGAGCCGCTGATGTCACATAGGTGACGTCAGCATCTCCGGGTTGGCTAGCAACCCAGAAGCATGGTGACATCAGCGGCTCCGGATTGGCTAGCAACCTGGAAGTGCTGAGAGAGCATTATCTCTCTAGCGCTTGCCAGTGATTAGTAGGCAGACTAATGAGCAGTGCTTGCATGTGAGCACTGCTCTTTACAGTCAAAGAGCCAGATGTAGCCATCAAAACAGCCACATCTGGTGGGAATCTTTAACGGGAATGGGAGATATTTTTCCCCTGTGTATAACGAGGTTAGTAATGCTTTCCCCTAATGTCTGTATTACATATACACTACATTAACACTAAAGGTGGCGTTTACTGATTTAATATATTGACCAGTCGCATGCGGCAGCATTCAGTGGGGTGTCCTACCAGTCATACCTGAAATGTTGTTCATAATAGAACCGATCATCTTTTTCTCTTCTGCAAGGTTTTATTCAGCCTGCGTTGTGCTTGGCCTCCAGTTTCTGCATGAGAAGAAAATTATATACAGGTACAGAACTGCAGATTCTATCTTTCTTTTCTGTCTGTAACTGTATGGGGAGTTCCTATTCTTTGTTTCTTTTCTTCTAGTATTTAAGCACTTAAAAAGGGTAAGAAAAATTCATAAGGTCAAATAAATTCTTGTTAAAACGCACCTGTCCACCCCCTGACTTAATTTCCCCCAGGGTGGAAGCAGAGCACCACGTGAGCTCATCACCCTATGGTGATCAGCTCAAAATGTTCTGCGTGTATGATTTTACAGGTAATTATCAACTTTTGTAGCATTTCAGCTCCACCCCCTGCTGAGAAAGCTGGTGTCCAGGACACTGACTTCTAGAGAGCATGTGTGAAAACCAGCATATTAATGAGGATCTAATATGCTGTAAGATACTAGCACCAGCAGAAAGGCACTGATTTGCTTCTTCATAATTTAGCGGTTTAGGTTTGCAGAACATGTACTTTTAGCATATTTGTTATTGTTCATTAGTTCTTCTTTAAGCCAGTACCATCCCCAGTTCTAGCACTCCCAGTGCAATGGGAGCACGCTGAGCTAGCACAATGTTGATGTACTAGCTGTTTCAATCCGATTAATCCAGAGTTGTCTTTTGGAGATTGCAATTGGAATTGCCAAGTTAGCATGGACATCTCCTTTACAGTTAGATACATTCAAAAACATGTGGTTACCAGGGTAACACTGTTCTACTATTCAGGCCGACCTGTCTGGTCCACTTAACAGACTTTTTTTTTTTTTTTAAGTAGGGAGTTGTCTTAGCTGAATGCTTTGACAGGTCCACTTTAAGATTAAGCATGGCTAATTTCTACTGTCCCTTGTCTCCAGAGACTTGAAGTTGGATAACCTGCTGATGGACGCAAGTGGCTTTGTGAAGATTGCAGACTTTGGCCTGTGCAAAGAAGGTGAATGTTGGATCCTGTCCCCATCCTCGCTCTGAGTATGAGACAACCACTTACAAGTTTTTATCTCTGTATTAGGGATGGGATTTGGAGATCGTACAAGCACATTTTGCGGCACGCCGGAATTCCTAGCGCCAGAGGTTCTGACGGACACCTCATACACATATGCTGTGGACTGGTGGGGGCTTGGCGTCCTTATCTATGAGATGCTTGTAGGAGAGGTAAGCCTGGTATTGAATAGCAATGTTGTCTGTTTTGTATTTATTGAAGGACTACGTGTGATCTGAACCAATCTGTTCTAGTGATATTTTATTTATCTTTGTTTAAGATTGTCTCTTTAGTGTGCTTGGTTGTATAGTTAAAGGGGCAGTATATAGTCAAGGAATGGACAGACCTTTTGCTGGGTTTGTTCTGTAGGAGCTTTCACAGATCCCCCAGGATTTACTTTACCTACTATTGTTTTTATATCCTATCAGTATGAGCTGTAGATTTTAGAAAGAAATAGCAGACAAGTGAGTAATAAAGGTGTTGTGTTTTTTTTGTTTTTTTTTCTCTATACCCCATATCATTTACTGCGCTTTAACCAATCATTCTGTTTCAGTGTCCCTTTCCTGGAGATGATGAAGAGGAAGTGTTTGACAGTATTGTCAATGAAGAAGTGCAGTATCCTCGCTTCTTATCCAGTGAAGCCATTAACATTATACGGAAGGTACTGCTTTCTGCCTTCAGCCTGCTTTGCTCTTTATTATAAACTAAACCTTGCCGGTCCTAGCATACAAACTAGAATATCTGATAGAAACAAAAATGCAGACATTTATAATAGTAGCTGTTCACTTGACTTGTCCTTTATATCATTGTATTCTTATCTTTACCATGTAGCTTCTGCGGAAGTCCCCTGAACGGCGATTAGGGGCTGGTGCTGGTGATTCAGATGAGATAAAAACACAACCTTTCTTTCAGGTACTGTCCATTTTATGCAACTGGACAAAAACACCCCCCTGTATCATGTGATCATGATAATTAAAGGAATACTGCATTTCTGTTTGTTAGAATTGTGTATAGATGAATAGTGATGTTTTCTGTAAGCTTAAATCCACTTTTTAATATCGGTCATTTATGTTTCTAACGTATCTTGCAATTTAACTTTGTTCTGTTAGTTTACATCCCCTTTAATAGCATGCAATGACAAATATGAAAGTATCTGCCAGTTTTTACACCTCCACCAGGGACTAATTCCAGATAAAGATTTCTGCATGTGAATTCAAGGTGCTTGGATGAGTATCTATGTAAAGTGTTATTTGCTCTTGACCTTTTGTAGGAGATCGACTGGGATGCACTGTTTGATCGAAGGGTGAAGCCCCCATTTGTTCCCCTGTTAAATAATCCCTTTGACACAAAGAACTTTGACGAGGAATTTACGGGTCAGAAAGCAATACTGTCCCCATCTGATGACCCTCGCCCTCTAACTGCAGCTGATCAAACTCTATTTCACGATTTTGATTTCATCTCTGACCATCTGCTTACTGGTTAAGGCATTGCAATCATTCCACCTGACCATAACATGGCAGCCTTGGATCTTGTAATGTTTTGTATCCTTTTATTGTATCTTCATGTTCAAATTCAGGAAAAGAAATCTAGCATAGCCTGCACACTCCACTCAAATTCTGCCTTTGTATTCACTGCAACGGTGATGGACCGTCTAATACAAGACTGGATATCTTGCTTTTTTGGCTGTGGGGGGTGTTGGGAAGTTGTAGTTTAGAATAAATAAAGTAGTAAAACAGCTAAAAGGGCTTGCCAAGTTCAGCAGTTAATGTTATTTGGTTTCTCATAAGCCCCCCTATTGTATACTACAAACTGGCACTAAAGCACAGTAACACTGAATATATCTCCAAAGATTTCTTAATTTTAGTGTATTTTGTTTGTTACCAAACCCAATTTTTTAGATCCGTAAAGCCCCCCTATTTTTGTAGCACTTTATTCTAGATTTGAAATATATTTTTCTCTTTCCATTAAGGTATCAGACTGTTTAAAGGGTCACTTACATCCGAAAAAAGAAACCAAAACATTTTTTTATAAATGTAATGTAAGGATAACTTCCATTCATGCATACCAAAGCAGAATTTCTCTCATTCTGATCCTTTAAAATTATTGGTGCCTTTTATTTTCTTAACCAGGTTCTACTGTGGCTTAACTAATGGGGTTTATTGCCATTGAAACACTACCTCTTTGTGATTGGCTATTAGGAGTTTGATGTCATACTGTATTGGGTAAAGAAAGGAAAAATGTACAATCCCATTTGTGTTTTATTCACATCTGCTTTGTTCTAACGAATTGTAACTGCTGGTTTCTTATGATTCCATATGAAGTAACAGCCTATTGTAGCACACAGACAGGAGACCTCGCAAAGCAATGCAGGGTATCCCTGGTTGCTATTAAATATATGAAGTAGACTGAATTTATAGAGAAATGTAATATATTTGATGTTGAAACAAGTTGGACTAAAGCTGTTTTTTTTACAGATTTATATACTGTTTATTTATCAATGTTTCTATGGAAAATATTGCTACAAAATTGTAAGTAAATATCATTTTCCAAAAATGGTGGCTTTTTTTTTTTTTTTCTTCTTCTCTGTATAAAACGGAACCTTTGAGTTGGAATACATTGCACATTTTTAGTGTTTGATTGGCCACTTGGGTGATCTATCATTTTAACGACAGCCAATGGGAGCTTTTGTTCACCCACAGCTGAAGAGTGATAGGTTGAAGATTAGTAACTGAATGGTAACTTTTAATAAAGGTTCCCTGGGTCAGACAGGCCTCCTCAACACCCCAAGTACTGGGAGTCATAGTCCTACTGTCTCTGCTCCTCTCCTACGCTGGTGAGTGCAATTTAGAAAGCCAAATAGGTGTTTTTGCCTTTTTTATATATAATTAACTCTGCACACACACACATACCAGTAAAAATGGGAATTGTGAAACTGGTAAGTGTTGGCCACTGCATAACATCAGGGGCTATATTTTGGGGGTACACAGCTCTTCTTGGGCAATGACTATTGGCAGGAAACTTCACAGTATTTGGAGCAATTTCTGTGGGGGGCATTGTAATATAGACAATGCTGACAAGCAGGTACTTTGGCCCCTGGTCTCAGTTTTTACTGGGGGGATCCAAGCACCAGAGTCTGACATGAGTATCACAGTTACTGATATCAAACTGTTTTGCTGCTCACCTATGGCAGTCAGTACCTAGCAACACAATTATGTTATAGTCTCACTCCTATGCACATACTGCAATGTCTGCAGGCATTAAAAAATAGACCCCCACATATGTACAAAAACAGATTATTATAAAAGTCCATTGTAGAAAAGTATTTTATTTAAATAGTAATAGAAATGTCATACATACACCAGTAAGGGCCCCAGAGCAATATCACTAAGGGACCCACACCATAGTTCTAAAGTTACGTATTTTCAGCAATTGGAGGGGCAGCTCTGGGTATATTTAAAAAAATATCATAGCGAAACAGTTATTGCAATAGCAAGAGAAGAGTTACTGAAGGATAAAGTGCATAATAAAGAACTAAGGTTTTTATCACTCTGCCTTTTTAAGTGAATTTAATTCCCAATCGGGAGTAATACAGAGTCTTATAAACATTGGCATATCCTACTAACTGATGAGGTACTAAATATTGTTCTATCTAAAAATCCAGTGTTTATTTACAGAAAGGGTAGATCAATTAAGAGTACTTGTCACGTGTCCTGGTGCCTTAAATGTGACCTTAGAGAGGATAACCGTGACGTGCTGAAACTATAACTTGAGGTGCAGGGAAAACCCACACTGGGAGCCACGGGACTGGATGCCACTGAAGGAACTGGAGCACCCAGCCACCGTTACACCTCTAGAGGTACTGAGGTGTACTGGAACAGGTAACAAGTGATGTAAAAGTGCAAAACAGAAGGAAGTGGATTCTCTTACCACAGTGGGGTTGCCACGGGATAACTCTGAGGCGCGAAGTCTAAGGAGGGCCAGGTCTTCACCTTTAACCCCCGCAAGGAGGTACTGGTCTTTGTGGGCACCTCCCATGTCACGGCCCTTGGGTTAACCCCCCACTTGGTGGCAGCTGGCTGAACTCTGGAGAAAGTCCAGAACTGCTGAACTATGACACACTGGATCTTGAAGTGAGCTGTACTTTTAAGAGTAATCTGAAACCGACAGGAAGGCTGAAGCTGTAACATGACATCAGAGATGATACAAGTAGCTCAGAAGAAGTTAAACAGCAGCACACAGCAGGAATCCTAAGATGGCTGGCATAAATTGACAAAAATGCTAGAGCACTGAGAAGTGCTCAGCCCCTTTTGTATCTGGCGCCACTGACATCACCCCTGACGTCAGCAGCTCCAGATTGGAGGACAACCCGGAAGCTCTAGGGAGAATAGCATCTCCCAGCACTAGCCGGCAGTCAGAGCTGGCAGTTCACGAGCAGTGCATCAGCTGCAAGCGCTGCTCGTGACAGTACTATTGCACTCTCTAAGTTGAGAACTAACAATACAGAGCCTTCTTTGAGACCTAATAATTGTTGAAAGGAAGTAATTGTTGCAAAACACAATATTTAATCCTTATATCATATACTGTATATTTCTATTACTCTCCATACTTATAATTTTTTGCTCAAATAGCGCACTTGTCCTTTAATTGGGTGACCAATATTCTATTTGAACTGTTGCTTCTCCTCAGTGGTTGCAAAACACCATATTTAAGACATATATCATATATATTTCTATTGATTTCTGTGCTTATTGTTTGCGCAAATAGCGCACTTTTCCTTTAATGTGGTGAGAAACATTCTATTTGAACTGTTGCTTCTTCTGAGTGGTTGCAATACACCATATTTAAGACATATATCATATCTATATAGTTCTATTGCTCTCTGTACTTATTTTTTGCGCAAATGGAGCACTTTTCCTTTAATTGGGTGACAATATTCTTTTCGAACTGTTGCGTCTTCACAGTGGTTGCAATACACCATACTCCGTGCCAAAAAGATGACGTCACTCACCAGCGTGTCACCTGAAGTGCTGGTGCTGGTG
>WMED01016886.1:0-13164 GCA_019650415.1 Pipa parva | reverse complement strand
ACTGGAAATATGATGCCAGCATTGCTCGCACATCCCAGGGGAACATGACATACTGACCTACTTTCAGTACCCTAATGAAATTCATTCCTCTAAGCTTGATCTGCTTTACTAGATTTACTGCATTTACCTATGCTATGGTCTGCTGCAAACTTGGAATTTCTGCAAAACAAAACTGCCTGTTCGGATGTTGTGGATAACATTAATCTGCTAGCAATGTGTCACTTTATTTTCTGATGATTCTGTTAACCTACAAACAGTGCAAGTCATAAATATATACAAGTAACATGTACACATATTATTTCTACAATTTAATATAAGCCCGGGGCTTTCAGACAAATATTGCACTGTTACTGAAACTGCAGCTGGAAATTTGTTAACTGTTATAGATCTGTTTTAATCACAAATCTAATAAAACACTTTACAATTCAGAATTTTACATTCAGTTAAAAAAACGATGCACGTGTATATTAAATCATCATTTTTTTATAAGTTTCACAAAAATGACAACATGAATGTTACATTTGCAGAATTTCTACTTTTTTTTTTCCAGACTCTGGATTTGATAGAAACGCAGATGAATCTGTATTTGTCTGAACTGTTATTGTGAGCGCAGTTGTAGTAGTGATGTTGTAAATCCAAAGATGCAAAGCAACTATTCAAAAAAGTAATGTTTGTACTAAAATAGGTTTAGGGGGTTAACGGCTAAAGTCTGAATTGTTGCATAAAGGTGTGAATTCGCCAGATAAAGAGGGTCACAATAGACTGCTAATGTCGCAGGTGCGACTTCGTTATGGGTATATTGTTGCGGTCATGACTTTAAAATTGCGGCGGATGCAGATTTGCTATGGGAATCTGCTGTTTGTCGAATTCTTATTTTAGACAATAACCCTCTTAGTATTTAATCCCTAACAATTAGTTAAAGCTTCACAAAATTAATTTTAATCAAATTAAAAATTCTTTATTGAATTGACAAATCAATTACTCCTCTTTAATACTTTTAAACATGATTACTTTGAATGCTATTTGCAGTATGTTATCCCATGTCATTTATTTTCAGTACAACATTGTCTACAGGGGAACGTTACACATTATCATGATAAGGACCCTAAAGCCCAACAAAGTGAAAGCAAATTGTATTTTGTAAAAATATTATGTGCTAAGCAAGGCTGGACTTGTTCTGAAGACCCAACAATGTACTCCTGCATTACTGGGCCCTGCCCAATGCCCAAAATGCTTGGAAGGATGAATTTCTGAAAAATATTCCATGAAATTATTTTTATCATATGTAAAAGGTTTGTGGCGATATGTACTAAAAATCGCCCCAAATGCCACATTCCACAAATATGGGTGCAAGTTAATACCCATTTAAGCCAGACTATAAGAGACACCTCAGGGGATGAGCCCCGATTACATTTTTAGTAGGAAGTAAGTAATAGACTATGGTGTGCACATTTATATAATACTCAGAGTGCCAGTAGTTCCTCAAAACACAACAGCTTTTATTAAACAAATAGTAAAACAACAGATAAGAGAGCAGTAGCATCAGCAGTAAGGTCATTCACATTATCGTGCATTAGAATTATCAGAGGATAAGGCACTAGTCATAGGAGTGGCACATATATGCAATACAATAAATACATATATATACATTAAAGGTCATGGTGAACACAAGGTGATGTGATATAGTCACCACCAGGTGACTTATTCTCTTAGGATACAGGATCACTTCAGTAGATAGGTACAGACCGACTTTCCCAAAAAATCAGAACAGAATTCAAGGTCTCTTCCTGTGGAAGGGCTATCCTTAAGTCCCTAAGCCTGGGCTATATGATTCCTCTCTGTGCACCTCAATTCAGGTAGAGTATGCACTTGGCCCCCTAGGCCTCTAATCTCCTGGTGGAGTCTAGTGCAGCCCAGATAGATAGACCAGCACTGAAACTCTCACCATATAGGGTGAGCTAACAGTAATTGGTTAGGCTGCTTTTCTGGGTCCCTGTGGTGCCTGCCACCCAACTGGTGGAGACAGGATGTTGCTTCCTCAACACCCTCAGCAAAAGACAATGCTTCCTTCATATACACCCCTATTTATAGATACTAAAGAGGTGGGACTAGGAAGTACTAGAAACAATTATGACTAAAGCCTTTCTAATAGAATACACCAGAACACAAGGTGCATGTATGGCATTCACCAAAAGAGGGAGCTCTAACACAAAAACAATCCCTTCGGGTAGATTAGGGATCATCACAGGATTTTTTGTAGTTTTGGTGAAACTGAAGCTGCCAGTTTTCACCAGGGCTACACTGTATTAAATCTGTCCTGCTGTTAATCAACGTCGAACATTTAGTGAGTCGTTGGTGGGGCCTTGGGTTTCCCTTCTCTGGTGGGTCCTAAATGCTCCAGTCCAGAACTAATTGGGAGTGATGTGTTTCTTTAACATTATGATTCTGGAGCCAGAAATAAAAACAGCCAATTCCTACATTAAAAAGGGGAACACATGAAAGGTTTAATGTCCTTTTCTGAGCCCCAGGAAGGTTGTTCTGAGCTATTTGTCAAGTTTAGAAATTAGAGCAGCGGTTCTCAACCTGTGGGTCGCGACCCCGGCGGTGGTCGCACGACCATCCCACGGGGGTTGAGAACTGTTGTGGCACCCAGAATCGCCCGCAGGACCCTTCTTATAAGATTTCCTGCAGGGTGATGTCGGCCCAAAATGTCACCACGTGACTCTCGTACGTGATGACGTTTGCCCGAACGTCATAACATGATGCGCGTACGTGATGACGTTCGGGCGAAACATCAGTCCGTGACATCACAGGCTGGGATCGCAGTTCTCAAAAGGTTGAGAACAGCTGAATTAGAGTTTTATGGTTGCCAGATTCACTGGTAAATGGCAATAGTAATAGAGAGCTGCATTGTTTATCTGATAATGTAATCTGCTCCAACGCCATGTGATTTATAGGAGAACTAAAGGTAAAAAAATGACATATAAAAAAAATACCTTCTAGTAAGCAGAAGCATTGCAGTTACAGCTTGAACTGTGCTGTCATTTCCCTGAACTGAGGCAGACTTTACAACTTTTAGGCTGATTCTGGAGCCTGTGCGAAGCTCCACCCACTTATCCAATCAGTGGTGCAAAAGGGTTCAATGTGGGGCCAATGAGAATGCTCCCCTCACCGGCAATGAGCGTGATGACGTGTGAGGTCTTTCAGCGAAGCATTGCACTGGCTCCTTGTATCAGCTCTGTGAAGTCTGCCTCAGTGCAGTGAAATGACAGCACAGTTCAAACTGTGACTGCAAAAGTTCAACTTACTAGAAGGTATTTTTTTAATATGTCTTATTTTTTACCTTTAGTTGTCCTTTAACCCCAGTAAAGTAAAACCTAGCACTGTGCAAGCTTGGTCCTTCTCTGAATGTAGAACTAGCAGCTCTTGGACACATGGGGGTCCAATGGGTTGCTAGAGAGGTAACCCCATAATTTCTGCAGCAAATGCAGTCTCTTGATTACTGTGAATTGTTACCTGTATAGAAGGGTCTGCATTGGGCTTATGAATAAGATCCATGTTCCCATGTGAGGATCCTATATTCCTGCAAAAAAAAAAAACAAAAAAAAAACGCATTTAAATGTATTAACAGGTAGAAATGACCAGAAATAGCTATAACGATCTAGTATTGTGTTAAAAACAGAATCCATGGAACATGAATTAGCTGGGACCTTGTCAAACCACATTCCATTTTGGCTCTAATGAGTAGAGGGCAGGTAGTTCCAAATGGTGTTTACCTGTGAAAGGGCTTACCATGCAATATATAGCAAAATTTACATGTGACCCCTCGCCTACAGGAGAGACTAATTAGCATTTCTCAATGAACAGGCACAGTAGGTCTTTATGACTTTGCTAAACACGACAGTCCACGTGTAACAGAGGATTACTCATCTAATACTAACCTAGTGTAACATAATATAAAATACTGCACATTGCACAGATATTAAAAAACATGTGAATAAACCTGTTGTCCTATTTAAATAACAAGATGGTAGAAATTGGCAGGCGCGGGCAACTACACACATTCAGTATTGCGTAACATACTGTAATGTCCACATTTGTGTGAGAGAAAGGAAGGACAGAGAAATGAAGCTCTGAAACAGTGGTGTGCGTAGGTACCTTTATATAGAGGTGTTTGCACGGTGACATCACACCGTGCGTCACCATGACGTCACGACCGAAGGAAGCGCATTAGGGTGTGCCTAGGCACAACCTGTGTGCACGCCTATGCTCTGAAAGATACACACAGTGATGAAACTCAATGGGTCATTAATAGAAAGTGTGGAATATCCCATTGCCCCATAATTCAACCAAATATATGCACATTGCCATATTACCTATTCATGAAACATTGTTATTACATTCAACATGGCATATACTGTACTTTCCTCCTTAGCTCTGTATGCAGAATGCCTACTTATTCTCATGGCATATACTTTCATTCTTAGCTCTGATTGAAGGACGCCTACTTATTCTCATGGCATATACTTTCATTCTTAGCTCTGTATGTAGGATGCCTACTTATTCTCATGGCATATACTTTCATTCTTAGCTCTGATTGAAGGACGCCTACTTATTCTCATGGAATATACTTTCATTCTTAGCTCTGATTGAAGGACGCCTACTTATTCTCATGTCATATACTTCACTTCTTAGCTCTGTATGCAGGACGCCTACTTATTCTCAACACTGTGGCATAGTCTGGCATTGATTAACTTCTAGAGTTCATTGTTTCATACTGAATTCAATTAATTTTAATTTGTTATTTGGGGAATAAGCAAATTTACAAAGTATTATTCTGAAAACAATACAACCAAACGGCTTCAAAAAACTGTAGTGACTGACATGATGTAGGAGTTTTCTGCAATTGCTGATGTTTACTCTACAATTCAAAGATAAACAAACCTGTAAGAAACATAATGACATTATCCTTTCCAAATATTGCTATATTTCTAGTATGTAGTGATAAAAACAATGGATATAGTTATGGTGACATGATTTGCTTTAGGAATAATAAATAAAATGAATAATAAACAAAAAGATTCATGTTAAGTTGACATGGTTGGCTTTGATATGCCAACTTAGTGATTTGTGATAAACGCTACATTGATTGCTACAATATGCTACATTATGCCAGGAAAATACTTTCAAGACAATTCAGTTAGAAATGGTGTGTATAAACCAAACAAAATATATCTGCAATCCCAATTACATACCATTAATCAATCCCTCAGAAATCCAACACCATGAAAGAATTTACAGGGTCTATTGGTAAAATACCCTACCAGTGTATTGGTGGTATGACTATGCCTTGAGGGCTTTGTTACTCTAGCACAGGGGCCGGCAAACTTCTTTTAGGAGGGAGCCATTTCGCTGCCTCCTCCAGCAGCAACAACTATTTTGTGAGCCGCTGGAGGAGGGAGGAGCGCACTCTCCCATCCACATGACCTGCCAACGGCCAATCAGAAGAGCCATTGGCGGTCATGGGTGGGGCTTCAGAAGTGTGCTCCGAGCCACAACAAGGCGGTTAAAGAGGCGCTTTTCCGACCCCTGCTCTAGCAGATCTGTTAATTAATATAAGGTATCGAAGACCCCCAGGTGTTATTCACTAAGGTGCAAATTCTACTGTTGAATTCGCAAACAGCGGATTCCCATAGCAAAATCCGCTACAATTTCCCCATTGTAAAGTCACGACAATTTTTTAATGTTAAGATTGTGACAATTTTCCCATAATACCTAGCCTGACACAAAGTCACCGCTATGTAGGCAGCTCTAATGGACACAAATCCTGCACTGTGGACAAGGCAACAACTCCTGCCAGGTGGGAGAATATAAAATCACAAAGTAACGGCAGTAAAAGTAACTGTTCCAGGATAACCAATCAGGATCTCAAATAAACCCGTCCAAACTCGCAATATAAGTCTAAAAGTAAAAAAGAGATTCGCTGATAGCTGGTGATGGTAGTAAAAACTGCCCATTTATTGCACATTATGTTTTTTCGGGTTGAAAACCCTTTATCAAATCGCATTTGATAAAGGGTTTTCAACCCAAAATATGCAATGGGAAAATATTATTGTCTGCAGCTCAATATCCTCCTCAACATTACAAGGAATGGTTGTGATCTGAAAAGACTTGTTCTTATACAGTGTATTGTGTGGGAGGAGTGTAGGTGGAGCCTGGATATTAATTAGTTGGCGCCATTCTGGCAAACAAAATGTCCGAAAGATGCATTTCGATCTGAAAGTTGGAAAAAAGTAATAGGTATAGTTTTGGCACAGAAACACTGCGCATGCTTAATTACACAAACTGCACATATACGCATGCATCATGCGTCGGCACAAATACAATTAGCATAATAAAGCCGGGCAAAATGGTTTATCTATAACGCATGGACTTTCGCTAATACATATTTATAAGGCGCCCCAGAAAGCATTCATTTTTTTTTCTATCCCATATTATTATATGATACCAGATATTAATAGCTGTAATCTAATTATATCTCTTTATCTTGTAAATGAAAGAACGTTCGCTTCAGCATCACTGAGTCATGGGAAAATATTTCTTCATTAGAAACCGTCATTGTTTACAATAAAATTATTTTTCACTTCTGGTGTTAGGAACATACAGAGTCATTTACCGTCCATTAAAAATGCTCTATTTACCCGCCTTATTTATATACCTTGCTGTTCTCTACGCTTTATTGGTAATAAATGGTAAGGCAAGTTAACAGTCCTGTTTTTCTGTTTGTTTTACTGATCTGTTGTAAAAGCTGGATTTTGGCCAGATCTCCTCCTACCCAGCAACCTCACCGACATAGTGACCTACTTTTCCTTGTATGAAACAGAGGAGGACTGGATGGGAGGAGGGAAAGAGATTCAGAGAGAAGAAAAAAAGGCATCAGGCAACAAGCAAACAGATCGCCAGGTCTTCTTAAGCCAACTGCAGGGACGTTTAGTTCTGTTATTCTGAAACAAACTTCATCAACAAACCAACAAAAGGTATGCCTTAGTTATTGTTTGTAATAATCATATGATCATGTTCTTGCAGAAGAGAAATCTGTTGACTGTGATTGACATGAGACAGTTATTTTCTTGCTTGTCTGTTTACATACAGCAGAAGTTCCGGGCCTTGATTGGCATTCCCAAACAGGTGGTTCCTTCCTGTGGCTGTTCCACACGCTTTTAAATGTCTGTACATTGACCTCCTTTTAAAGATTATTTAATAAAGAAGTTGCTTTTACTAACGGAGTGCCGTAGACATCTGTGATTATTAGGTGGTTCCTTCAAAGCAAGGAGTAAAATAGACCATGTCTGATTTAAAAATCAAGCCGTGCATTAGTCACTTATTCTGTCTATTTTCAGCAATTTGCAAGGGGTAAAATCATAACAGACATGATTTAAAGCCCAAACTGAAATCCTACCTGTTGAATCACTAAGACTGATATTTATTACTGATTTCAATTTATATATTTTATTTAATAATTACCGTATTTTCCGGACTATACGGCGCACTTAAAATGCTGAGATTTTCTCAGCAATACTAAGTGCGCCTTATAGCCCGGTGCGCCTAATCTATGGCTTACGTCTGGGCATCGGGCAGGCATCAGCAGGCATGGCAGGCATCGGGCAGACATGGCAGGCATCGGGCAGGCATCTGGCAGGCATGTGCAGGCATCGGGCAGACCGGGCAGGCATCTGGCAGGCATGTGCAGGCATCAGGCAGACATGTGCAGGCATCGGGCAGGCATCGGGCAGACTTCGGGCAGACTTCGGGCAACACGCGGCAGTTAATGAGTGCAGTGAATATTCATGAGCCGGATATCGTCATCGCGCTGCGCCTTATAACCCGGTGCGCCTTATGTGTGGATGAAGACCTGATGGAAGCCGTTGAAGGTAAGTGCGGCTGATATTCCGGTGCGCCTTATGGCCCGGAAAATACGGTAGTCATTAATGATTAATTATTTGTATTTATTTATGGACTTGTGTTTCAACACATTGTCACAGCTCTTATTACCCGTCTGTCTGTGTATGTAAGTCTTCCTCCCATTTAGATTGTTAGCTCTATGGGGCAGGGACTTCCAACCTTCTAGTGCAGTGGTTCTTGACCTTGTTTGAGGTACCGAACCCACCAGGTTCATAGGCACATTCACTGAACCCTTCTTTAGTGATAAATCACTTGACCTGCGTGTCTTGACCTGCGTGTCTTGACCTCCCTGGTGGAGGCTCTGCCGAACCCCTGAGACCGACTCACCGAACCCCTAGGGTTCCATAGAACCCCAGTTAAGAACCACTGTTCTAGTGTCAACCTCAACATAACACTTAAAGTGATGTATCCTTGTTATCTTACACTGTATTGTTTAATGCCATTTTCCCATGTCTGTATTATAGCTTTATTACTGAATTGTACAGCGCTGCATATGTTCGTGGCGCATTATAAATAAAATTATACATACATCATATACTTTTCTCATAGCTCGAAAGAATCTTAACAATTATAGGGAAAGGGTGTGTTTTTTTTTTTGTTTTAAATTAGAACAATGAACGCAATGAGATAAAATATTTCATTTTCCCCTGAATTAGGACAAGTTATGCTTCTATGAAAGACCTAGGAAATACAAACAGAAAGTCAATCTGCTTTACTGCCCTGCTGAGAAAAGGTCTACGTGCAGAGTCATTTGTCTCAAGTTCCAACAAGGTACAGTGTAAACATTCACACATATCTACTATGTAATAAATAAATATGCTTAGTTATATATTTGCAGGTTTTATGTTAGAATGACCATGGGTGTACTTTGTAATGTATAATTGCACATGGCTGGCAGTATCTGGATATTTTTTCTGATGTGTATCGTTAGGGGTGTTATTTCTAGATAAGCTGCTAAAAGGCTTTGTAGATTTTTTTTTTGTAGATTTACAGTTTTGTAGATAAAATAATTATATATGTCTTTCTATATTATGGCATGTGAAATGAATGCATAATATTCAACTACTGGATGTGATGGATAAAACTACTTAAAATAAAATTGCATGAAAAAAAATATAAATCAAAATGTCAGCTGGGTAAAAGGGCAACACGTAAAAAAATGTTTAAAGTGCACCTGTCACCTCAAAACTAATACTAATTTAGGTTGTACTAATGAAATAAACGTTTATGTAAATATCCAGTGGATATAAAAAGTCTACACACCCCTGTTCAAATGCCAGGTTTTTGTGATGTAAAAAAATTACAGCAAGACAAATAATTTCACAACTTTTTCCACCTCTAATGTGACCTGTGACCTGTGACCTGAACAATGCAATTGAAAAACAAACAGAAATCTTTAATGGCAAAAAATATAAAATAAAAAACTTAAAATAACCTGGTTGCATAAATATGCACACCCTTAAACTAATACTTTGTTGCAGCACCTTTGGCTTTTATTACAGCACTCAGTCTTTTCGAGTAGGAGCCTATCAGCATGGTACATTTTGATGTGGCAATATTTGCCCACTCTTAAATCTGACAGATTGCGAGGGCATCTCCTGTGCACAGCCCTCTTCAGATCACCCCACAGATGTTCGATGGGATTTAGGTTTGGATTCTGGCTGGGCCATTCCAAAGCCTCAATCTTATTCCGGTGAAGACATTCTTTTTGTTGATGTGTGCTTTGGGTCATTGTTGTGCTGAAAGATGAAGTTCCTCTTCATCTTTTCAAGAGAAGGCCGAAGGTTTAATACCAACACTGACTGGTATTTGGAACTGTTCATGCTACATCAGGTACATTTTTTAATACATATATATTTACATAATGTTTATTTCATTAGTACAACCTAAGTTAGTATTAGTAATTTGAAGTGACAGGTGCACTGTAAAGTTGATGGGTCAGATTCAGTAAGCTCGTCCTCCTGCCAAATTTTTCTTGCTCCACCACTGAGCACCTCTTCTGTACCTGTGACAGTGCTCGTGTGTGGGCACGAGTCAAGGAAGCAGTCTGAGGGAGAAGCATGGCCATTATTGCGGGTTGTGCAGGGGTTCACCCTGTGCCACGGGCAGGCATGTTTCTCCCTCAGACCACTCTCGTATCAAGGATGTCTCTGTAAATATAGTATTCTGTGGGCCACAGAAGACAGCCTTGGGGGCCATATGCAGTTCCCGGGCTGCAGGTTTGAGACCAATTTTCTAGACCAGTGGTCAGCGAAGTGCGGCTCGTGAGCCACTTGCAGCTCTTTAGCCACCTTGTTGTGGCTCGGAGAGTACTGCCGAAGCCACGCCCACGACCGCCGACGGCTCCTCTGATTGGCTGTCGGTGGTCATGTGGTCGGGAGAGGGCACGCCTCCCTCCTTCGGTGGCTCACAAGATAGTTGTCACCACTGGAGAAGGGAGTGAAATGGCTCCCTCCCAAAACAACTTTGCTGACCCCTGTTCTAGACCAAGAGTCGGCAAACGTCCTTGAGGAGGGAGCCATTTTGCTCCCTCCTCCAGCAGCAACAACTATTTTTGTGAGCCGCTGAAGGAGGGAGGAGCGCAGTCTCCTGACCACATGACCTGTCGACGGTTAATCCGAAGAGCCGTCGGCGGTCATGGGCGAGGCTTCAGAGGTGCGCTTCAAGTCATAACAAGGCGGCTAAAGAGCCGCAAGTTGCTCTCGAGCCATACTTGGCCGACCCTTGTTCTAGACAAACCAATTGCTTATTTAATTTCTTAGCAAGTGTTTGTAATATAGTAATGTTACCAGATCATCTGAGAAACTAGAGGCACTTAAGCCAATGGCATATAGACAATGGACAGCCACAACTTTTGCCAAATAAATTTGTCCTTGTCAATCCCCTTGAATAGCTCAGCAACCACTCACTGTGCAATTACTAGTAAATGTAACTTGTAGATATGGAAGTTAGCACATATCAGCTTTCTGCAATGATCCATTGCTGCTATTTGCCTCTGAAGTATAAGATGCTTCATTGGGAAGATCCTACCAGGCGTAGTGTGGCTGATCCTCCTGAAAAGGAAGAAGGGGTAATGCCCAGAGGGTACTGCATGTCTGTATAATTGTATTTATAAAGCGGCACTTACACTGTACTAATCAACAATATATTTGTAAAATGGTCTGTAATGACACACTGAATTCACTTTGTTTCACAAACCTTTTTCTATTTGTTTCCAAGAATCCGTGCCCCATAGTGTCTGCCTGCTCCCCATAAGGGGGTGTACTAGCCTAGAAGTGAGCAACTAGGACTAAAGGCCCATAAAGGACCAGTAAAACCTGAAAAGGAAATTTCTATTTGAATTGGCCTGGCAGTTATTCTTGTGTAGTAACTGTAAAAATGAATTTGAATATGTACATTTTATTGTTTGTGTTGTTTTCTTCTTTGCTTGTTGCAGCTGTTTTTATATCTATTGTGCTTTCTGGGGTACAATGCTGTATTATAAATAGAAATAAACAGAGAGGGAGCTTGTTTATTTACCAGATATAAGATGGCTGTAACACTAAACAGTTCATATCAGCAATTCAACTGCAAAGAAAACACATTTTCACATGTACTATACAGGAGCAAGTGCCAAGCTTATCCTGACAACTGAATCTTTCCTATTGCTGTTCTTGCTGATAGTTTTCAGGGCACATATATTAAAGTGTGCCAATTAATTGCCACTTCAAAACATGATAAATGCCCAATTTGTTGTGGCATTAGCAGTGAATAGTGGAGCATAAGTACACAGTCAGTGCTTGTGTACTGGCTACAGTCAGAGAATGTGCTTTTCTGTATAGAGACAATTCACACTTTGTTAAATATTCCCATTAAGTCCTTACAGGAGAGCCGCAGCGGGTGCTGAAAACTGTAGGTGAATTTGAGCATTACAATAGTAGTTTTAGTAATAATTGCGCTGTTAATCTGTTTCATAGTTGTTCCTCTTTTTTTTTCTAAAATAAGTTAAAGTTTGTTTATGCAAAAAAACAACAACAAATAAATGTAAAGAAATGTAAAAAAAATGAAATGGTTTGAATGGTCAATAACTTCTATATCTGTGAATATCTGAATATTGTTGTGATTATTCATGCTGACTTTGTTTAGATACTGAAGCGTGTCTAGGTTAACATGCCTGAGCTGGCACTTAAACCAATCAGGTCATTAGCTGGGGTCAGAGATGACGCACAAAAGAAAAGGTACACAGATTAAACCCAGAGGCCAGATCCTTTCCAGTATCTGGAGCATGGTTACTCCAGGTCAGAAGGACAAAAGAGATTTGTAAATCAGCTCCAGGCCTTAGGGGACAGACATGGGACAGAATCCCTGTCTGATTATTAGTGATGTGTATAGGAATAGTGTGCATAGATCACTGTTAATACCCAGCGTTGCTGTGTTGTGACGTATTTTATAAGCTAGAGCGGAAGGCTAGACCGGAGGCATGATTGAAGTTGACTGGTCCCAAAACCTACAGTTTGTCTTATTTTACTTCTAATAACCCTGTTTAGACATTCAGAGACAGTCAGTGAATTACCCCAGCTAGCTTACAATTTAGACACTATTCACTAAGATGCAAACTAGACTGTCGAATTCTCAAACAGCGGATTCCCATAGCAAATCCACAACCGCGACAATTTCCCCATAGTAAAGTCGCGACTGCACCAATACTCTCATTCTAAAGACGTGACTGCGACAGGAGCAGTCTATTGCGTCTGTCTTTAGCTGGTGAATTCACACCTATACGCAACAATTTGGACTTTAGTGAATAACCCCCCTTAGTTTTTGGAATTATTTGTTTATGTAATCCTTTTTTCACTACTTTTATTTGGTCAAAAATGAAACAATTGACCAGAAGTGCTGGGGTGTTTATGTTGATTTTATCTTTTTTATAGACTTAAACAAACAAAAGGCTAAAGCAGCTCTTCATATCAAAGGTAAGGCAAAATGCTTGCAATTACTGTAAAGGGTTAACTTTATCAGTGCACTGGTAGTTTGCATTAAACTGGAATTACAGTCAAATTAATATTCATTGTTTTCATTTTTACTTATGGTAACTTGCAGAAGTCCATCCCTCTGTTAATGAGACATCCCTAAAAAATCTTACACTTTATATACTATATACTGTATATCAGGGCCGGCTCTCCGTATGGGCGGAGTGGGCCGTTGCCCTGGGCGCAATTAGCA
>WMED01016883.1:0-13166 GCA_019650415.1 Pipa parva | reverse complement strand
AACTTATATTTATAAACTTCCTTCAGTAAGGCAGGAAGCAAAAGGATACATTATAGGCTATTCCTGGTAACTAAGAGCACCTGTGAGATGGCTGACTCACTAGCATGAATAACAAGAGGAAGCTTCTAGAACTGAGAATAACTCCCTGCACACATAATAAAGGAATATACACATATCTGTGATAGAAATTAGTAGTTTGGTGAAACTTGGGACTACCAATCTTCACCATACCTACATATGTATATGCACAAAAAAGTAGCAAGGCTGTACATTGCAAGTATAGATTTAAACATAAATATTTTAATATCTCTAAGAAAATGATAATCTATTTCATAGAAAACATGTCATATACAGATAGCAGCCCTAACATTTATACATTTCAGATGTGCTTTATGGTTTTAATTTTAAGATATTGGTTTGCAGACAACACGCATATAACACTGACAGCTGAAGTGAATAATGAAGACTATATGGTTAGTATGGAATACATGAATAGTCCATTCTGTAAGATGGTGTGTGGAATCAGGAAAAATGGGCAAGCCTAATTATTTGGGAGAATGTGAGGAAAGCTAAATTGTGATGGCTACAGTAGGAGCATCTCCAGAAAGGCCGGACTTGAGGCGTGTTCCCAGTAAACTACAGTCAGTCTAAGAACAGCCTCTGATAGAACAGCCTATGGTAAGGGGTGCTTACCCTCTACAGAGAAGCATTCCTTAAAGGAACAGTCAGGCCAAAATATATATATATATATTTGTTTATTTATGCTAATTAACACCTTTTAGTAAATACAATTTTAAAATTTTTTTAAAAAAGTTAAAATTCTTACCTGTAAAGAAGTGCTATACAGCACTTCTGTGTTGCATAACCCAGCCTCCGACACCACCAGTGCCACGCTATGGCATCCTAATCAGGAGATCCCTATCAGGAGCGCTTTCTTCGCTAGCCTCGCTCCTACTGAAAAGCCCTGCATTGGCATTTCCTAGAAGTCACATGGAAAGCGTGCACTTTATAACAGCGAGGGTGCATTGATAACTTGCATGCTCTTCATGTCACTTATAGGAAATAATGATGCGGTGCTTCAGTAGGAGGACGGCTAGCGAGGAATGTGCTCCTGATAGGGATCTCCTGGTTAGGATGCCGTAGAGTCGCTGGCGGTGGCAGAGGCTTGGGTATGAAACACGGAAGTGCTGTATAACACTTCTTTACAGGTAAGAATTTTAATTTTACTTTAAAAAATGTAAATAAATCATATTTACTAAAAGGTTAATTAGCATAAATAAACACATTTTTTTTTTTTTTTTTTTAATTTTGGCCAGACTGTTCCTTTAAACAACTATCCTACCTGCTAGAATAAAATATGTAAATCTAGGCAACAAGAGTTCACTACTTTTTGTAAACATATATATTTTTATAAATAGCCCATTCAATCTTTTTTTTTCTTTTATAAAATGTCAATTAATTTGATGTCATTTTAAGTTAATAAAGATCACTAGGTTTTAAAAAAATGTTAATTTTACTTCTGATGCATGAAAAGGGAAGCCATTTTTCTGATACTTTCTTCCGGAAGCTTTGTCAAAGGTTTTTTAGGTAAGCCGGGAGCAGACTTCACACAGCGGAAAACCACTGTGAGAAATGCAGCAAGTTTCTATTAGGAGATAAGAAAGAACACTGCCTTTTCCACACAGAAGAATGTCTATTATTCTATGCAGTCTAATGGGAGCTCTAGGTAGGCTGCCCTATTCAAACTTTCTGCCTGGGATAAAATAAGATTGGGGGGTAGTGACTTCTATTTACACCAGTTTAAGCTTATTGAGCTGCTGCACTAGATATGTACATTGTACACTTCTCTAACCATTAAATTGCTTTTCAATTCAAGTCACAGTATAGCTCTAAAATCAAATACTGAAAATAAATGGTGAGAGCTATAGTTCAACTGCTGAATGGCTGGACACAGGAAATCTCTGACTTTAAAAAACAGTTCTAATTTAAAAGGCCAGCAAAATATGGCATATTTTACGGTCTAAGATTGCAGTTGCATTAAAAAAAAGGAGCTTTTGCTGAAAGTGCATTTTATTGTATCCGTGACAAATGGATTCTTTTATTTAATAATAATTTGAAAGAGAAAAATGGGCAATAAGGACTATTCCTGGTTTAGGATTTTGAAATATGGAGCAGACAATGCCTACCCACAGAGAATACTGCTTGTTTGTTTTCTAGCCAGACCACGCTATCTCAGAGCACAGACAGAACAAGGAGAGTTAATACTGTGCATGCCAATTAAAGCTTTGCTATTTGATCAATGATATTTACATATTAAAACACTAAGTCTGGGTGTCCAGTTGGTTGTCCATTTTATGTCCTTACTTATTGCTTCTAGCACCTTTCTAATACCTTTCTAGATAAAAAAAAAGACATCTTTAAAAAGACAATTCACTAGCAACAGCACCTAGTATACCATCAGAGGCGCATAATTGTCTTCTGCAGAGGATGAAAAATGCAGTTGTCTGTATATTTGGGATACTGTAAGGAGGGCTTATTAGTTGTTAACTGGAGGGAAAGTGCATATAAAATTCAGAGTATTAATATGAACTAGACTTGCTTCAAATAACTGTTCATGGTGTACATTCTGACAGATAAAAGAGAATGATGGATCTGAATATGAGCTTGCTGAAAGCAGATAAAAAAAAAACACAACTTATATTAATTACAATTTACCATTCACCACAAACAAAAGACTGTATGTACTTTGATGATTCTATTCCCAAAAGCATTTAATTACAAAGAACAGAAAGTTGAAGGAAAGAAACAAAGACAGATAAAACTAAGAGGATGGGAATTTGCATACTGAAATAAAACAATAACAAAGTCAGCTTACCAGTTGGATGGTTCTTCTACTACAGTAGTGTTCTCCTTAAGAGGTGTCAAGGGGGAGTGGAGGCAGGACAACATTTAAATGTGATTGGGGATGTAAATGAATTCTGATGTCATCAGTACTCACTACTACTAATCAGTTAGTCATAGTCAAGTTACCACAATAATTGAACATCTCCAACATGAGTTGATAAAGTGAAGCTGGCATCAACCAATGAGTCCGTAATCATCCAACTATTTAGTATGCTGACCACCAACCTCTTGTACAGAGTAATACATAGAGCAGATTCAAAGGTAATAGCTGTCAACACAGTTCTATTGACTGAAATACTGTATCACTGCAGGTCTTCTTTGAAAGCTTTTTCACATTCCAAAAAAGTTATAGAAGCATAGTGGTCTCCAGATAGTGTATTTTCTTACCATGTGTTTGGTGTAGTGTGGTTAGGTAACAATCAGAAAAAAGCTGCAGGACTGCATACTACAATTAAGATGCTAAACCGTTTATTCAGATCATAAGCAAACAGTGTAACAAAAGCAACTTTAATGGGGTCTTTAACCAACTGAAGGCCTGATGAATGGAGGTTACACACCCCATGATGAAACATTGCTTTTGTTACAAGGTTTGCTGATGGAAAGAATAAATGGTTAAGTGCTTTAATGGCAGTGTGCAGTCCTGCAACAGTCTTTTTGATTGTGCTTTATGTTGCCAAAGGCGCTGTTGGGCAAACCCCATACATATGTACTAAGCACATTTAAAAAAAAAAAAAAGAGTGATGGAAAAGAATTCAGGCAAGGACAAGGGTCAATAGTGCCCAAAGTGTGGCCCCATCAGTAGTCTCCCCTCCCACTGTGCCCCATACAATGCAGCAGTTCCTCCCCCATAGTGCCCCATGCAGCGCAGTAGTATTCCTTCCATAGTGCCCCTAAAAGTGTAGCAGTACTCCCATATGTATGTATGTATAATTTTATTTATAAAGTGCCACAAATTTATGCAGCGCTGTACAATTCAGCAATACAAATATAATACAGACATGGGAAAAGTGCATTACATTATACAAGTAATATATTATCAATTTTATTTCTAAAGAAGTCAGCAAATCTCAATTTTTGCAAAGCTGTGTAAAGTAGTTAACACAAAGGAGGATAGTACTTTATTACAGATGCATCTAGATACATTGGAGGCTTTTGCAGGAAAGTGGCAAATGAGGTTTAACAGTGATAATTGTAAGGTTATACATATGGAAAGAGAAAATGCATGTCTAGATTATTTTCTAAATGTGAAAACACTGGGCAACACCCAACACAGAAGGGGGTTTCTTATTGTAAGAACAGAAAGGCTATAGAACTCTCTGACTGAAGAAGTTGTCATGGTTAATTCCATTAAGGAGTTCACAACTGGTTTGGATGCTTTCCTTCAGTGTAAGAACAATACAAGTTATGGGTACTAGATAACTGAAGGTGGGATCTTGATCCAGGGAATTTATTCTGATTTCTATATTGGAGACAGGGAGGAATTTTTCACTGATATGAGGATAATTGACTCTTGGACCTCATGGGTTTTTTTGCCTTCCTCTCTATCAACACATTGCAGGAAAATAGGCTGAACTGGATGGATGTGTCTTTTTTAGCCTTATACACTATGTTACTATATAGTACCCTGCAGCAAAGCAGGTAAGGAGGTACAAGGTGGTACTTCACTGTAATTTTATTTAAGATTTTGTCTACCCACAATCCCCCTTCCTCATACTGCACTTCCCCCATCCCATACTACCCCAAAATTCCTTCCCCTCACTGTGCTTCCCCAAACATTTAAGGTGAACAAGGAACTGACTTGCGTCTCTGGGCATGAGACTTGACACTGATTTGTATTAGTGGCCTCATATGACCCTAAATAAACCAGTGTCAAGTCTCATGCCTAGAAACACAAGTTCTTTGTAGATAATAATGAAATCCTGATCATTATAGCCTTTAATAACAAGGCAGAAATAAGCTCTTAGAAGCTTGGAGAACATGGTCTGTCTTGTATAAAGAAAAATTTGGAGAATAGTTGAATAAAGCATCTGGTGAATGTAGTGTAAAAAGTAATTTCAACTGTAAAAGGGGGTGATTGTCTGCACCAGAGGCTACATTCACATGTTTAACATTTCTATATACCAAGATTAAAGGCTAGTAAGGACCTTTCCAGAAAAGGCTTAGAAACTGAAGAGGCACATTCAAAGACATGCTTCCGGCATTTTCTTTTTTTTTTATAAACGGACTGACAAGATTTCAGAAGAAACCTACAGGGTAACCTTTACTGCAGGATCTCGGGACCACAGGGCACACCGCTTCGTTCAATGAAAAAAAAAGCAGAAGCTTTGTTTGCCAGATTCCCCCTTAAAATCTGATTATTCTGTATTTAGCAAGAGACAACAGTTTTATGTGAATGGAGGTAGAAGTGATCAATACATTGTAGAAATAATGGTGAAGTTGTTGATGAAATTTTTAAAAGAATTGTTTTTTTTCCATATTAAATAATTAACAATAAAACCAACAAAATAAAAAAGGGTATGGGGATCAAAATGGCTCAAATAATTAAGCAATCCCCAAAGTAGGTATGGATAACCCGAGAACAAGTTTGTTCTCACACTTAAAGGAGAACTAAACTATGGAGAGACATACTTGAGGATATTGGCTGAGATTCCAATAAACACTAGGAATAACAAATGAAGGTGGGACAGGAATAGAATTATGATAAGTAATTATGAGAGGAGGAAGTAAAAGAAAACCAAGAAGTGAATCTATAAAAGCAGAAGTCCAAGGTGCTGTATCTAAAGAGTTTAATAGTTGATGAGGTCTCACTTAAGATAGAGATTGAATTTGAGTGGATAAAAGTTGAGAACCTATTAAAGGTTTGAACTGAATCAAGTAAATAAAAAAAGAGCAGAATGTCCTAGGAAAATGGGTGCTTTATGGAGTCAAAAAGCAACAGAAAGGTCTACATTGACTAGAAAGGAGAAAATTCCATTGACCCAGGATGACATTAAAGCAGTATAACATGATGCCTCTATCAAAAAGCTATGAACCAAACAAAATCTACAATAACAGAATAATTACACATGACTAGGACTCTGACAACAAGCAGGGGTTTCCAGGCAAATGCCATATCTCTGGGATAACTTTGAAGTTCTACGGGATTTATTCCTGACATCCCGTCCCCATATAGATCCACTTTAAAATGACGAGATCTGCCTCCTAGTCTCCCCAAAGTTTAGCACCATCTTAAACACACCATCCCATGTCTTCTAACATACAATTGACTCACAAAAGTTCCAAAGTATTATAGGATCAAAAACATGGCTTCAGTGATAAGCAACTATATAAAAGCAATAACAGAACTTTGGTTCTTTGGGCAAACAAACACTTATGCAGCTAAAAGACACACAGTTCATCAAATCTATAGGTATTGCCTTTTCTTCAAGACATGGAATAATGTAATTAACAACCCTTAATACACATGAATCAGTCTTACAATATTATCAAATGAAATTAGGTGATACATGATTGTGAAACATCCGTGCTATTTTAAAAAATATAATAAACTCATGCTGGACAAAAAGAACTTACCAAATGAGCTGGAACTTGCACCATTTTGGCAGCTGGAGTCCCTGGTCTTGGGTAAAACTGATTAATGAACAGGCTGGGGAATTTGTACTCATCAACAAGCTTTAATGTATCCTTGAAATCTTCTTCTGTCTCTCCAGGAAAGCCACAGATGATGTCAGTAGCTATTGTAATTCCAGGTACTCTGTAAGACAGATTTAGAATATATGTTTCACTGAATCATTCTCGTCATATTTGCATAAGTTTTTTCCACATTTGTGTCAGGACGGGCACCAGTACTGGAGTGAGGAGAAGGAAGAAACAGCTAATAACAGTGTAGTGTGCGAGTATTGGGTAGAACCTAAGGCTCAGAATCTAAGGCACACCCGGTTTTTACCTAGAGTCCCCACAAGGAGGTTAGGGCTTCGCTGTGGTGCAGAACAGAATATAAACACACCCAAGCACATATAGAGCTTTATAATTGGGTACAGGCCTTATCTGTGTTAAGTATATACTCGAGTATAAGTCGACTTCGTGTATAAGTCGAGGTCAGTTTTTGGGCCAAAAATTTTGAAATTTGCTATGACCCTTGTATAAGTCAAGGAAGGAGTGGGGGGCTGTAAAGTGTGTGAGGAGCTGTCAGATAGAATGGTATATTAATAGAGTATCCTTACAGTACCAAAAGAAAAACACACCACACACCTAGCTCCAAGCCCAGGGGTCTGCAACCTTCAGCTCCAGCCTCCTTGTTGAGACTGTTGGGAATTGCAGCTGTGTGTGTGTGTTTGTGTGTGTGTATGTGTTTGTGTGTGTCTGTGTGTGTATGTGTTTGTGTGTGTCTGTGTGTGTATGTGTGTGTGTATGTGTTTGTGTGTGTCTGTGTGTATGTGTTTGTGTGTGTCTGTGTGTGTATGTGTTTGTGTGTGTCTGTGTGTGTATGTGTCTGTCTGTGTCTATGTGTGTGTGTGTCTCTATGTGTGTCTATGTGTGTGTTTGTGTGTGCATGTGTTTGTGTGTGCTTGTGTGTGTATGTGTTTGTGTGTGTGTGTTTGTGTGTATGTGTGTTTGTGTGTATGTGTGTTTGTGTGTCTGTGTGTTTGTGTGTCTATGTGTGTGTGTCTGTGTGTGTGTCTATGTGTGTGTGTGTGTGTGTGTGTGTGTTTTACTTACCTACTGGAGCTTCCTCTCGCGCTGTCTCCCACTGAACGCACATGCTATGAATATTCATGAGCCGACAGACGTCATTCCGTAGCGTGACACGTCTGCCGGCTCATGAATATTCATAGGATGTGCGTTCAGTGGGAGACAGCGCGAGAGGAAGCTCAGGAGGTAAGTAATATAGGTTATATGCGTGTATAAGTCGAGAATAGGATTTTAAATGCTTTTTTTTACCTAAATTTCTCGACTTATACACGAGTATATACAAACCCATTCCCTGACTATTGTTTGTTTTCTGTGGAACTTTAGATAATACTTTTCATAAGGAATTCCAGAAAGCTGAATTGATAAAAGGTGCCTAAAACCAGCCAGGAGAAAAACAAATATGACATTTTTACTGCATAGAAATCACTGCCAGGGGAATTCACATGTTAATTTTCTATCCCTGGTGTTACTGGTCTTTAATACACACACGCATACATACTAAAGAAATATTTATTTTCAGTTAGTTGTAGTCTAATACAATGGTAAAATGCACACTAATATGCAGTTGTCAATCAAATATTGTTATGGTCATGTAAACTTAATTATAATATTCACTTCATTTTTTACACATTGTTAAGCTTGTATCTTCTGGGGGGAATTCACCATTCAGCAAAGTGAGCTCCAAATCCTTCGGCTCACTTCGCAAATGGTATTATGCGCTCATTGATGTCCTGCACGTGGACATCAGCATGTCCATTAAAGGGATTCCCGTCTCGGCGAGGCAACTCTTTTGGTCTCGGCGAGACGGGAATCCCTATAATGTGCATGCTGATGTCTGCGCGCAGGACATCAACATGTGCATAATACATAATAAGGCTTCGGAGCTCACTTCGCTGAATGGTGAATTCCCCCCTCTGTGTTTTAACTGAAAACAATGCCTTGGAAAACAAATGGGTGGGGATTAGAAAATTCATCTGTTAAAATCAGATCTCTAACTTTAAATAGATAGTAATTACTCTTATGTCAGTTAGAAGTTAATGCTGGCCTATAAAGCTGCTTTACATTAGATCAGTAAATGAACGCATATAAAAGGACAACAGGAAAAAAATGTCATAGGTATGAAGAGTATGAGGATCAGAGGGAGGTTTACCCCCCTTTCCCAGATGGGCCTCACAAAAATAACTTTTCACACATCTTGTAATAATTACAAAAATGTAAGAGTCGGCCCCTGCTTACAAGTCAAAAGAACAAATCCCAAAAAACAATTTCAAAAGAAACACACACCGTACGCATTTTAGTGTTAGTGCATTTTAATGTTGGATCACAGACTACACAACATTTTGAGGAGTCATCTTTACCAGATGACTGATATAGATCAAGAGAGGGCTTTCTCTTCTTCAAAGGACGATATTGGGAGCACTCCCAATATGGCAGTTCCCACACTCTGGGGGCATACTCTAATAAAATAAGACCTGTCCTCACCTATGTATTTCTCAAACGCATAACTTTTATTATTATATAAGTAAGTTACATTTCCACCACACTCAACTTATTTTCAACCTATTTTGCTAAACCCCAACTTTTATTTGGTAAAAACCCTACCAATTAAAGGGCAACAGTGATGTGATCGAGATGGGATTATCACCTTCGATTGGATTTCAGGTATGTTGCATATTCTAATCCAGTTTAGTTTTGGTTTGTTTTCCTTCATCTTTTAGTTGCTGAGGGTCAACCACTTAATCAATCTGAGACTTTCATTTTTTTTTTAAATCTATTTTTGATACAAATCTTTCTTTCTCTTCAGGAGGTTTTACTAACACTCTTCCAGTTTGTACTTAATTCTGGTTGGTGGCTAAGTTAAAGGGTTTGTACAACCTCAAATTAATTTTAAGAACCGTATGTTCTAGATAAGTTAGCATATTTTTGTATTTTTTTTTTGATTATTGTTCTTTTTATTCAGATTATTCTTGTTTACACTTCTGTAATAAAAACAAATCTAAATAAAATAAAAATGTCTCAGAACTACAGACAAAAACAAACCAAAAAGATGAAGCAAAACATAAAAAAAAACAAAAAAATGAATGGTTTCAGATGCTGCTGTCTACAATGTAATAAGCAGTAATTTCAAGGTGGAAAAGCCCTTTATAGCCCCTAGCAACCAGAAGACATTTGGTGGATAAGACCTCCAATAATGTAGTATTACCCATACAAAGTAGAAAATCTCTTAACAAGAAAGTTCTTGTGAATTTCAATAATATAGAGGCAATCAAAAGCTTACAGTGCAGACAGTGGGGTAATCAGGTAAGAGCCATTTGTGTAAATGGAAGAAGTAAAAGCAGGTCATTGCTTGAAGCACTCAGATGCACTGACATTTGTTAGCTGCTGCTCCTCATTACACAGACATTTGCCCCTTTTTCTGATAAAAATATTAGAAGAGAGAAAGGGCATCTCTCCATGTCTGCATGTCCAAGTGACTTACTGATCTGCAGCAATTTTTCTTTTAAGCAAAAGCAACGCCAAAATCATTCTTACATTCAAAACACTAGGCAAAATTGTATTAACTGGTTGTTTTAAAAGTAGGATTTTCATAACATAAGTCAGTGAACAGGGCCAGTCAAATCTAAAATGGAATATTACACACGGAATACTGTATTGTGAGACAGAAAAGTATTAAAAGTCACAGAGGAGCTCCCTAACCAAATATTTGCCTACACACAGGTCACAGAGCTCTGAGGTAACTACTGGCATCCTGTGTTTTCATTTAGTCACTTTTTCATGGTGGAAAACATGAATCATCTCACAACATAACAGTCAGAGCAGTGATGTACAGAATAGAATTCCAGCTCTAGTGCAAGACTGGCAGAGGGTGCGTCCATCCCTGCAGCATTGCACTCCATACATGTTAAAGAAAAAAATCTCTTCTGGGGGATCTGGGGAGGGAGGGGGGGGGGGGGGGGGGGGGGGGGGGGGGGGGGGGAGTAGTAGCAGCAGTTTTATGAAAAGATAGGCCCCCTAGAAAATCTGAAACCTTGGAATTATTTCTTCCATATTTTTCATTACAGCTTTTGTCTTCAGTCACTTTTAATAAAAGGTGCAAGGAGAAAAAAAGGATAAGGAAAAGTGACAGAATCAGCAAAAACAGCTAATTAACATAATTCAACTCATCAATGGCAATATTTTCCATTATTAGACTTAAGCAATGCACCACCCTAAATCCATGGCAGTACTCATGATTGGGCCCACATTACTGTGACTTCTGTATGCCTGTGCTTACATATTATGTAACTTGTGCCAAGCAATGTGCCTTGATGCCAATGTCATATTGTAGTAGTGGAAATTGAATATTTCCTGTCTGTGATGGGGCTCACAGGTACTTGCTGTTTTTCCCCGTTCAATGCCAAATCCTTAACAAGGTGTTTTAACAACAATTCACATCTTCAGGGTAAGTTGAGACTAGCAAACTCTGTAGTAACTCAAAATCTGCAACAAAATGTTGGTATTGTTACTGGGTTAAATGCAGCTTTCTTGCAATGCAATATATAACCATAACTTACAAACTATGTATATGAGCAATAAATGACAACTGTATTTTGAGTTGGAAACAACAGCATATAATTTCTTGCTTCTGAGTAGCTGCTACAGAGCTGACATTTATGCTAAGTCGAGTTGCTGAGTTATGCTTTTTACAACTCTATGGAGATCTTTTTACAACTCTATGGCCTGGGTCCATCCTGTCACGAGTAGCACCAATCTACTTATTAATAACCAGCTTCTTTGAGAGCCAGTATTGCTGGGCTGCTGGGTTCCGAGCCAATCCCGGCTGGCTGATGTCAGCAGTGGGGAATTTAAATCTAGAGTGCTGCAAGGAAGCAGCACTTGAGCGTCTTCATCAGTTCCATGTTGTCTGGCATTCCTGTTTCTACTCGTGTCTGCTACAGTGTTCATCTTAAATCTGTGTTCAGTCTGTTCTCTGCTGCTGCTTTCAGTGTGCCTCCTTGAATTTTCAGCATTTCTGCTTTAACATCTTCAGCCCACCAAGTCCTGCTTTTGAGACTACAGTGTTCACCTCAGTGTCAGTGAGTGTCAACTCTACAGCTCAGTGTCATGGTTCAAATTCAGTGTTCTACCCATCTGACTGTTATGAGAACTTTTGTTATGCCTCTCCAAGGCACTCTGGGGGTTATTCACTAAAGTTTGAATAGTTGCGTATAGGTGTGAAATCGCCAAAGACAGTCGCAATAGGTTGCTACTGTCACAATTGTGTCTTTATAATGAGAATATTGCCGCAGTTGCGACTTTATTATGGGAAATTGTCGCAATATTGACTTTAAAAAATTGTCACGACTTTACAATGGGGAAATTGTCGCATATTTGCTATGGGAATCTGCTGTTTGAGAATTCAAAAGTCGAATTTTCACCTTAGTGTCTAAAAGGTGCACTACACTGTCAACAGGTAAATAATGAAGCACTTTTACTACAAGTTAAAGCAAAGTACCAAATTATAGGTGATTGAGACAGCTAAATAAAGTTCATCTTTGAAGTTTAATTGCTAATTTTTTGGTTTGTGTTGTCTCTCTGCTGGCTGCAGCCAGATTGGGCTTACTGGGGCACTTCATTATTTAAGTTGTTTACTTTACAGATACAATATGACTGCAGCCACCAGGAAGAAAAACAAACTCAAAATAATACAAATACGGAAACTTTAAAAATAACACTTTACCAGTACTAGGATGAAATAACTACCTTGATAAACACATGGAATTTTTCTAGTGTTACTGGCCCTTTCAGTGCACCCAGGAAACAAAGATGAAATGTTGATTTTTATGTGTTGTGGAGAAACTTAACTGTTCCCTACAAAAATGAAAGCTCTGACATGTCACAGACATTTGAACTTCTAGGGAATTGGTGGGTGTGGATTTGTTGGATAATTATTCTGAGTGGATATTTTCAATAACTATCATCATGTACCATTTACAAAATGTCAAGCATTTTCCATTCAGATGATTTTTTAGGCTTGGACAACCAGTTTAAACAACACAAACTTTGAATAGGAGCTATTTATCAAAATCCAGAACCGTGCACATACAAAATTGGTTAAACAGTAAAGCTAAAGTCCCTAAACATACATTAAAGTGCACCTGTCACCTCAAAACACTAATACTAATTTAGGTTGTACTAATAAAATAAACTTTTGTAAATATATATGTATTCAAAAAAATTTACCTTTAAACAGCATTTCTCTCTGTGATCTTCTCTGTCAGCCTGACTTTTCTTTACTGGGTCAGGTGATGATTGACATTATGGGGGGAATTCACCATTCAGCAAAGTGAGCCCCAAAGCCTTCGGCTCACTTTGCAAATGGTATTATGCTCATGCTGATGTCCTGCGCGCGGCCATCAGCGAGCGCATTAAAGGGATTCCCGTTCCGGCGAGGCAACTCTTTTGGTCTCGCTGAGACAGGAATCCCTTTAATGCGCTCGCTGATGGCTGTGTGCAGGACATCAGCATGAGCATAATACCATTTGCGAAGGGAGCCGAAGGCTTCGGAGCTCACTTCGCTGAATGGTGAA
>WMED01016881.1:0-13167 GCA_019650415.1 Pipa parva | reverse complement strand
GTGGTGGAACTTGCACTATTGGTGACTGACTAAATACTTTTTTCCCCACTGTATGTAAAGATGTAATCTGACTATAATTCTCCTTTAAATTAATCTTCCTTTGGTTTCAGCCATTTTTTATACCTGATAAGCAAACAAACCCCTGCCCTGTCTTATTGTTTTTATCGAACTTCATATATGTGCCCCAAATAGCCAAACTTGGATGTAGTGGTGAAATGCGTTCATTTTCTCTAACTTTACTGTTAAATACATTCAATAAATGAGTCTTGTAACTATTTTTTCCATCCATTGCAGGTCACAAGCAGATAGGTGCAAGCACCAGAGAGACTTCTGGGGTCAAAGACTTACTGTGCCCTCTGAAAAATTCAGGGATCAGTGCTGGAGACACAGAGCAAGGATACCCTGTGAAGAAGCCATCTTTGGCCGGTCAAAGTTTGGGGGAGTGGAAAACAAGACCAAGATCAGTGAAATTAAGTTCCAGAGTTCTAATGGATAAAGTTCACTTCTTGGATAAGCCCAATGCTTCTCCCATGGGCCCCTTTGCTGGAAATGCCACTGGGACTTCTACTACTAAAAATAAACCTACCCGATCTACAAAGGGAAAGGTTGCAGGGACTTCTAATTCTGGCACAGGGACCAGCGGTAAAACTGGCACTAATAATGCTCAAGGGAAATGGCTTCCACCTCAAAATAAGTGGGAGGAACCATTTCTTGTCAAAAGTGAGGGCACCGCTGAGGAGAATGTGCACTTTCCGTTGCTCTCAGTAGGTGATGGGAAGCCATACAGATGCATGCGCTGTGGGGAGACTTGGAACAATCTCATTGACTTCCTGTCCCACGAGGTGGGGAACTGTCAGGATCGTCCATACAGCTGCAACATCTGCTCCAAGACCTTTGTGAAGAAGCAGCACCTAAGCTCTCACAGGAGAATCCACACTGAGGAGAGGCCCTTTACCTGTCCCCAGTGCGGACGCAGTTTTCGTCAAAGTTCCACGCTCACTACCCACCTCTGGAGTCACGCCGGTCACAAGCCCTTCCACTGCTCCTGCTGTACCAAGAGCTTCAGCCGTAAAACGGACCTGGTGGCGCACATGAGGAGACACACTGGCGAACGACCATACGAGTGCCCCTACTGCTGGGAAAGGTTTATACGCAAGAAATCTCTGCAAAGGCACCTGCGAAAACACTCAGGGGAAAGCCTACAGGCTGTCTGGGAACGAAACTGCGCCAGGGGAAAGCAAAATGATGGGGTGATCGAGAGGACTCCAAAACTTGAAGATTGCCCCACAGAGAGAGCATTTAATCTCACTGAACAGGTACACTATGCCACAATCCCATAACCTTAGTTTTACAGGGATTCTGTGATGGGGCAAAGCAAGATTGTCACAGTACAGAGGAATTATGGGTAGTTTGTTAGTTTATAGCCTTAGGCATCTGTTTGTAAGTGAAGTTTAGCTAATTCCCATGATGCACTGCACTATTGCCAATGTGAGTCAGAGAGCAGGTTGATATGGGGTCACTTTTACCATTGTTTATTCCATAGGCTCCCTTTATTGATTTCATTGATTTATATAAGGTTTGAAAGAAACGTAAAAAATACGGACGCATTGACATAGGCACAATTTTCAGTTGTTTTAATGGTGTCCCGTTCTATTTCTGGTCGATGTTGTCAGTATTTTCTCAATGGGAAAACTCCGGCTAAGTTGCAGAACCGTAGGGAATAATGGGTTATCGTCACCAGACCAAACTTCTTGACTGTTTATAAATATCAAAATCGTCAGGATTAGTGCAATTTTACCAGCATTAAATTGGTCAAAAATATTTTCAACTTTTAGAAACGTCCCCCCTTAACATCTTGCATACAATTTGTGAACATAACAATGCCCTACGTGACCCTACATTTATGTTAATGAATTACCAATAAGTATGTTAATGTGTTTAATGCGGCTTTATCTATGTACAGTGACTCATGGTGGGTTTATGCTGCTGGCCTAAACATTAGCATGTTCAATACTGCTGCGTCATCTGGAACACATGCTGTACTATGTGCTTGTCCCAGAGTTCCCGTCAGCTAAAGGTCCACTGTGTACGCATGTGGTTTGCCACATAAAATGGATGCCACATATCCACAAATATCAGCAGTTAGGGGGATCTGCAAAAAAGCACATTGTGTGTGAGCAGCCTTAAACCTTCCACTGTGTGTCGCACCTCTGTGTCTGTACACATATAGCTTGTCTATCCCAACAAGGACAAGTAATGCTGCCCTCTATACAACTTAATATGGCAAGTGTTCCCATCTCGTGACAAGATGGTGGGTAATTTACACAGTATGTACAGTTTTGTGTACTTTATTGGATGATAATAATTAGTGACCTTTGTCATGTTAAAGTGCACCTGTCAGCTTTGCATTATTATAGTTTTATAAAGTATGTGACTTTATAATGTAAATCAAGTAATTAGGAACCAAAAAAACATTTGCATATTGAAAATACACTTGAATCTTGTCCCAATTTGAAAGCATAGAAGCTGCCATTTTTTTCTGACCTGCCACTCAAACACTACATTTTTTTCTGACCTGCCCCCTAACAAGCAGGCTCTCCCCCCATCTCCAAATCTCATGTGCACTAGCATTATCAGGTTATACAGCATCATCCACTACACTGCATAATCCTCCACTGTGCATCCCACCACACTGTGCATAATCCCCCACTGTGCATCCCCCCACTTTTTTTTGACTGGGGTGGCTCAAAACGCATGCTTTACAATGCATGCGCTTTGAGCTCCCTAGTCTAGGATCGCAGTCATGTGACTGCGATCCTACACCAGAGAGCTCAAAGCAGAAGTGCTTTGTGCTCCCCAACCTAGAGGCACGCGATCACATGATCGCGTCATGAAGCCGGCTTACTTGTCAATCACGTAAGCAGGCTTCATAGTACAGCCTCTCAACCCGACTCTCTGCTGGGCTTCTAGCAGAGAGTCGGTTTGAGAGGCAGAGTCACTGATGGATAACTTTTAAAAGATAAGTATTCTTTAATATATTTAAATGACAAAGTTGTTTAGTCTAGCATGTTATGCTAGACTAAACAAAGTCACTTTTTGGTGACGGGTGCACTTAAAGCTTTGTAAATCTATGTGACCCTCCCTGGTATTACGCAATCAAACAGAAAGTGAGAGATTGTACAGGATACAGTAATACTTTCTAGCAAAGTCCCTCATTTCCTTGTGTGTTTGTGCATGTGTGTGTATGTTGTGAATGTTGAAAAAGTGTATTTTTAGAAAGCTACTTTGGATTTAATTTATTTCTTTCTGTAGCCTGTATTCACACAAAGATAGACGTATAATCAGCTTGGCAGGACACCAAGCCCTATATACCTGGATGTGCTGTTTACTAAGCTACATCTGGAGGGATGGAGAACCTCACATTCGGTGGTTTTTTCTATTTAATTGAGAAATATGGCTCGTGAGTTTGGTTTAGAGTGGGATCACTGTGACACAGCTGTGGAAAGTGATTTTGTCTGTGCTCCATGTAGAGAAGAAATTCATCTACAAGAAGCAAGTGTGTGCCTGGGGCTTTAAGATAGAGTGGGGCTGGATTTCGCTGAACTGAGAAAATAATGTAAAACAATAACAGGAGATTTAGTTGCATCTGGAAGTAAATTGATCTTTTCTGTTTCTGCAGATCAGTTTTACAGGCAATAATGAACCAAAAGACAAGAATTTGGGGGAAGTGTACCAAGCCAACCCTGAACAGCAGGAAGGAAAGATTGAGGAGAGTGACCATCGGCAGTGGGAAGGTCAAGACAGGAGGATGAAAGAAGTAGACAAGAGGAAAGACGGACAGTGTGACAGGAAGCCTGAGGAAATGGTCAGAAAGAAGGAAAGACAATGCACTAAGAAGGTGCTGGGAACTGAAAGCAGGACATGGGAGGAAAAGAGCAGAATGTTGGAAGAAGCAGGAAGAGGGAAAGATGGACAATGGGACAGTGAGATGGAAGAAACCATCCGAATTATGTCTGCACAGGGCGAAATAAAGATGGAGGAAACACAAAGGATTGAGTTAAAACAGCAGAGAAGAAAAGTAGGAGAAACTAAAGGAGGAAAGATTGAAGTGATGGACCAGACCCTAGAGAAGGCAGATAAAAGGAGCAATGAATCATGTGAGGGTATGACCGAGCTGTCAGGGATGGCCAAGCAGTCAGCCAGAAGACCGGATGAAGACAGGAATGGAAACTTGAGGGAAATGGACCAAAGGAAAGATATGAAGAGGAAGTCGATGGAAGCCAATATAAGAAGAGAGATAATCAAAGTTGGGGAAAGAGAAGTAATTATTAAAGTGGAAGAGGATGAGGAGAGTATTCCTGTTACAGAGGCAGTGAAACACCAGGACATGCAGACAGAGGTAAGGCTGATCTATGTGCCATGGCTGTCTATGTGCCATGGCTGTCTATGTGCCATGGCTGTCTATGTGCCATGGCTGATCTATGTGCTATGGCTGTCTATGTGCCATGGCTGTCTATGTGCCATGGCTGTCTATGTGCCATGGCTGTCTATGTGTAGACGTCATGCCCAAAGTCAAGGCCAAAGGCAAGAAATTAAACAAATGAGGACAAAGACGTCAAAGGATTATTAGACCCTGCACAAATGCCCCAATAGTGATAAACCAAATGAGTATTAGTTAAAAATAGAATCCATATTAAGTTAAATCATAGTTAAAATACCACAGAAAATGGGTAAAGAAAGGTAAGTAAAAATGTTGGCTTTACTGTTTGTGTAAAATTGTACAATATAGAACAAACAAACAAAATCCCATTTATGTGGGACAAATGAGGTTCTCTCCAGAACAACAAAAAGACAAACTGCTCGTTCACAATCTCCATCGGAGCACCCAATTTATATCGCCTCTGAAAATGTCTATTAGAGGGTGGGCACCCAGTATGGATTACTGTGATCTGCGTAGGTTCTTATGTGCTAACCCCCAATCAATACTCAGTTGCTCCTTCACAGGTGCTGCAACTGGAGTCCCCATTGCATAATGCTCAGTTCACATTCCAAGAGACTTTATCTAGGCTATACACTCTCATAGAGAAATAGTTGTCTCATTACAGGTCTGGGAGTGAAACTGGACAGTTTCCATTTTACTAGCTCACTTCAAAAGGGTATGGCTATGTGACAAGAGAAATTAAACCTTCATTAACCTCCCCAACCCTTCCCACTTGGACTACTGTAACCAGCTATCAGACTATATTACCTCAGCACACCTGAACTCAGCATGTCCTGGAATTTTCTTCTACAGACCTCAGCATACGAACAGACCTAACCACATAACCTAATCTTAGGGAGGACTTTTCCTTATATATTTGTGTTCAGGTTCTCAGAACAGATAACATTGATAGAGTTATAGCCTCCTTGAGAAATATCCTGTATCCTCTGACCAGCACCATATGTTCTGCTGGTAGAACCCTTTCACTTAGTTGTCTTCACTGGTATTTTCTATGACTGGGGTGAGTTCAGTCAGTGGGTGACACTATTTGTCTGATGTAAAGCCGTGAGTCGTGAGCCTACTGGGCCCCAATAACCAATTACAGTGGGGAAGTTGGTCCATTTTTTACAAAAATACAAACTGTAGAGCCTAGAGCAATGCTTACTGCCACAGTGTTTGTATTTTACAAAGCTGCTTTTATTTTTACAGGCACCAAAGAAGAGGAAGCCAATCCGGGGTCCACAGTTAATGTTGAGGGAACTGAAGAGGTTCAGGAAGATGACTGCCCGTGTCCAGCAGGAATGGGATTTCATGAGGTCCACCATGGAAATGATGACTCAAGAGATAAGGGAACTGAAGGAAATGGTGGCAACAATGTGTACTCCCAGAACTCCAGCGAGCATCTGCACTTCTGCTGCTGAGTCTAATCCATCATTTGTGACTCCATCTGGCCCTGTGTGGAGCCACCCAGAGAGGACCTTCAGCCTGCAAACAGAAGACAGGCTATCTATAGCTTCTAGCAAAGCCTCACCAGAGAGCAGCCAACAGTATAGTCATTCATACCCACTGGAGGCCCTACCTGGAGAGAGACAGGAATGTGCATCGTGGATGTATGTTACATCTTCCCATGAAGAGGAAGACCTCGTTCCATCCACAACTGCTCCAATCCAGATAAAGGAAGAGGAAGAGTCAGAGCCATGCACTTCTCCTGATGGCATTTTCTATAGTCAGTCACCTTTCCCAGAGTGCCGCATGGGGGAACGGTTGCCAAACATCACCATGCTGCCCTTAAGCACAGAGAGAGAGTGGTCTCTCCTTGCTAAGAGTGGGGGCAAGCCTGGGAGGTTTGCAGCTCTTGTATTTCGGGCTCTGGTACCATTTGACATTTACAAGGGATGGGTCAACCATGTCAACCTGGATGGATTAAGGGGCAGGAAGGGGATACCAATGAACGTCAAAAGACGGATAATGGGAGTAGTTGAGCGGCACTTCACTCTGCGGAAGGGTGACCACAGCGAGATACGTAATAGATTGAATGAGCAGTTGAGGACCAGGCGCAAGAGTGACAAACACCCGCAGTGTTTCTACTGACGCACCCATTTTGCTGGGGACATTTAATAGTGGACAGAGATTTATTTTTTTAGTGTCGGCTACATAAGCATTGCACTGATGGGGAAAAAGAGGTCTAGATTTTCTCACAGTGCCAGGTCACGCTGGATTATTTTTTTAGATTATTAACACTTTATTGTATTTTCCGTAGCTTTCATCTACTACTAACATGGATCCTATTATGCAGGGAACAGGCTGCCATTATGTACAGAGCATATTCAGAGGGAATGAGCAGTCATTGGGCTTTTATCACTTGTTACAATTGAACTGACGTCAATAAATAAGATGTTTGGGGTAGACGCCTAATAATGTGCTGTATAATACTGGGGAATAAACAGCAACTCTTTACAAAACAGTCTCTCTCATTATTTCTACACAAAGTTTGTTAAAGTAAATTGATCAAAGACAGTCTTGGTCCTGCTCAAGTGCCTGATGGTTTGGCTACACAACTAGACACTGGGGTTATTCACTAAGGTGCGAATTCACAAACAGCGGATTCCCATAGCAAATCCACGACAATTTACCCATTGTAAAGTCGCAACAATTTTTTAATGTTAAGATTGCGACAATTTTCCGATAATAAAATCGCAACTGTGACAATATTCTCATTATAAAGATGCGACTGCGACAGTAGCAGCCTATTGTGACTGCCTTTATCTGGCAAATTCGCACCAATACGCAACAATTTGAACTTTAGTGAATAACCCCCATAGACTTGTTTTATCCAAGGGTTTGAATAGAACAATGTAATGGTCCTTAGCCTGGATACCTTAATGGAGAACCACAATGTGAAGTACAGTCACTCAGACATAAATGAAATAAGGAAAGGACAACCTCAGCTGTGCTGCAACCATTTATTGGGTAATTTGGTGCAATATACACAAGGCCCGAGCCCTTTATCAAATTTAACAAAACCGTGAACTTCCACCTGTGCTTAAAGATATTCCCCAGCCCCTCCAAAGACCAATGTGACCATTGACTTCCAATCATTTTTTCTTCCAAAAATGTCTAAGTCGCACTTGTAGTCTTCTCAGAAGATGGACATGAGCCCGGACTGGAGGGAATAGTAAGGGGGAGCACTGTTGGAAGGTGGCATCCGCATCTCATCTACCAGAGTTTATCCCAGTGAACTAATGTTGTCCATAATTTAAGAAGAAATTTAAATGGAGTAAAAAGTAGAAACCTGTGTAAATCAGTGGCATAAAGCTGGTTCCAGACATTGGCACTACATTATATTAATCCAGTTAATAAAAATGGGCACCTGCTGGAGTTATCCTTGACTTTCTGTGTATGAAGTAAGCCTGTACCCAAGGTATATACAGAGATAGGGAGAGGAACGCAAGGAAGATATTTTGTTTCGTCATCATCTACATGGATTTTCTGAGTAACATTGTTCCCTTAAGGCCACATTGTAGTTTCTATGAGGTCCTGGGCTAAATTGCACAGACTCAACATGTGTTACTCACTGAGCAATCTATCAGATTCAGCCTTCCCTAGTAACAACCAATGTTCCCTCTCATTTTGTAACGACTGTGTGCGCAAGAAATTTCGTATGTGCAAAATTATAAGTCTAAGTAAATAATTGTGCAATACATATATATTTAAATACAATTTAAAATTTTTAAATATAAATTTTTTGTGCGCACTATTTTAATCTGTGTGCGCTGGTTTGACGGGTCATGTGCGCACGCACAGCTTAGAGGGAACATTGGTAACAACCTGCCATGATGCCTTGTTCCTACCACACTACCACTACATCAATTCAAGTGGAAGAACTCTAATATTAGACTCTATACAGATTTCTAAACTCTTCTAGATTGATTCTTGATGATTCTGTATACTTGTTTTAGTCATTTTTGTACTAACGGGTTAGTGCAGTAGTAACAACAGAGCCCACTGATGTACCTTGCTTCTGCCAGTAAGATTTTTAATTAAACCTAAAGTTAGTTTTAGTTAGACAATCCACTATGTATGACTAGTTAGTACGTAGTAAAGCATAATCTGGTCAGTCAATGTGTTCTGCTGTGAAATTGAGTTTTATTTTAATTATTGTTTAACAACTATATAAATAGTCAGCTCAGCCCCATTTCACCTCTTACATTTTGCATATCAGCAGTATAAAATAACGGTGGTGTATGTGGGCTTAGCGTACTAATGTTGATGTTATAAAAAGAGATTGACCAACTGTAGGTCAGATCCTAGCAATTCCCTGCCACAGTAGGTCTACCATGAGGGTCGGTAAAGTATTTATGACCTTCAGGAAAGGAAGTATAGTATAGGGGTTAGTGGAAATCCCACAGTCCAATACTGTTTTGGCATTAGAGTCTATTACACCATTAGATGGTGTGAAGTGCACTAATGTCTGAATTTATTTTTCAGGTCTATGGAAGGAAATACATAATGTACAATACAGTTAAAGGTGAAGTAAAGTGATAGGTGTATAAGTCCTGTGTGAACACACCCTACTAGGACCCCAATGACTAAATGTGTAGCTCTGCGACTTATCATTTAGTCTAGAGATACCCTACTAGAACTCCAGGGGATCACCCATGAGGCCCAGGCAGCTTTTACTGGGAGAAACACTGAACCTTGTTCTGTCTGTCTCAGATCTGAACAAGTGAAAAAGTCATAACATAGCTCCACTCATGGCATTGGTGGGTGGGCAGTCAGGGACAGTGCTCTGATCCATTCCTTTAAATGGAATCTCTGGAGATTTTGTAATTAAGGTACATTACAATAAGCTTTTGTTTAGCAGGATCTCAACTGAAGCAAGGTCAATATAGAGATGTAGATCACGTTTAAGGCTTTCTGGTAGCCAATGCTATACATTATTCCTGAGCTTCATGGCCTTCTGGTGCCTCCTGCTCCCATAGGTTTACCTCCCACTCAAGCTGTTTAATCCTACGGGTCATTTTGACTGCACTGGACTCAAGCTCAGCCAGTAGACGTGCCAGTTTGGTCTGTAATGAGTCCAGATTGGTTTCCACTCTTCGCACCTTCATTTCAAGCTCTTGTTGCTTGGCAGCCAGTTCATCCGCCAGCCTCTCATCCAACTTGTTCATCTTGAGTAGAATTTCACGTCCCTTCTGCTCCAGTATGGCCTTAGCATCAGGGTACTCTGTGAGCACTTCCTTCAGATCCTCTTTTGACAGGCAGAAGAGATCAGAGTAGCCGATGCTCTTTATGTTTGCAGTTCTTCGGTTCCCAGATGTGTTTCCTGGTAAGAGAATTAGAGTGTCAGCGGTATGACGAGATATAGGCTCCTGGCCCCTCATTAATTCAATTCCCAACCTGGTACTAAAAGTCTTACAATTTGTAAAAAAAAAGAAATAGAAACACAAAGCAAACAATCGATCACTGGTGCCCCTGTAAAAGGTAAGTAGAATATACCTGTTAGATTAGGCAATTGTGTCAAGGTCAGTTTTTCTGCCCAGGTGGCACTAGTGTAACTTGATTGTTAACCTTTTCCCATAACCGTCTGCAGATTCAGATAACAAATATAATATCTGAAAGCTTTCCCAGCCAACTCACACCCCCAGGGAGAAGCTATGCTGTAGACCGTCCTATTGCAGAGCTGTACTCCTTCATTTTATTCTGAATCTGAGGACTTGGGTGGCTGCAGGTAAGTGTTTATTTAGGCAAGCACAAGCTTCCTGGCATTTAGCATCTTATACGGCCTGGGACTTTATATTCCTTTTAAACTACCACACACAATCTGCAGTGGTGGCTACTGTGGATTGTGGGTATAGTAGGTGCAGGTGTGTCACACACACATAAAAAGTTTTGTAATAGTTTCTCTCTCACCCTCCATATTCACCATGCAAAACTCAGCTCCATAACATTATCTCCATATTGCCTCAGACCATTACCTCTAATATTCAGGATACTGATCTCTCCGAAGTAGTTTCCTTCTCCGAGCACCGCAAACTGTGTCACCCCATCATCTGCAACTACGGCCAACTTGCCCTCCTTGATGATGTACATCTCCCGTCCGATGTCTCCTTTCTTGCACACGTACTCCCCTGGGCTATAGACTTGAGGTTTCAGCTTTAGCACAAGTTCCTCCAGTAGACTTTTTTCACAGTTCTGAAATATTTGTACTTTGCTGAGGGTGGACAAATGGACGCTTACTGCCACCTCCACCCTCAGCTTTTCCGGCAGGTTCTGTAAGATCTCATTCTCATTGGTAAGCTTCTTGTTGATCTGGAGATGCTGGTGCCATGCAATGACCTTTTTCTTAACGCTTCTGTTGACTTTATACATTTTCAGATACAATTTGACATGGTCGTAATTAGGGTAAAAGGCTTCATCGGCGCTGTTCATGTTCGAGATCACCGAACTCATGCTCCCCATTATGGTGGCAAATCCAAGGACAGCAATAAGGAAGTCCACCACCATGAAGAGGAATTCTTCTTCTTGCACTGGGGAAGGGATGTCTCCCACGGTAGTTAAGATCAGAGTTGAAAAGTAAAAGCTATACAGATACTGGCGGCCCATTCGACCAAAGTCAGGATTAGAGATATTTGGGTAAACCCAATCATCTTTGCCAAATCCAATATAATTTGAAAGAGCGAAATAAACACAGCTGTTCCAGTGGATGACCACGAAGATGTAGGCCATCAGCTTGCAGATACGGAAGGCATTGGGATAGGGTATACGGGTCTCTGTGCGGTCAAAGGCTTCGAAGAGGCAGTGGAAATGCAGGAAGCGGTTGACTCGTACTGCAGGGGTATGAATTCCCAATTTTACGTAGAGAAAGTCAGTGGGAAGCACAGACAACAAATCCCATCGAAATTTGGAAGATTTAAGGTAACGTCTGGCAATCACTTGTTTATCTGACACCAATATCCCTTCTTCCAAAAACCCTAAAGGTAAGTGAGAGATGAAAATGTTATTGGCTTGTAAAGGAGCTTGCAGGAAAGGTATACTGTATATAATGAATATTATATACGTGCTTTTATTCCGCTTTACAACATTTGTAATATAAACTTCACTGAAATTCCAAGCTTGGGTGAAGGTTATCCCAAGAAATAATCATATAGTACAGTATATAGCAGTGATGCCCAACCTACGGCCCGCGGGCCATATTCGGCCCGCCCAAATTCTGAAGTCCAAATTGTTACGAATAAGTGTAAATTAGCCAACTAAAGACCGTCGCAATACACTGTTACTGTCGCAGTCGTGTCTTTAGAATGAGAATATTATCGCAGTCGCGACTTTACTATGGAAAATTGTCATAGTTGTAACTTTAAAATTAGTCGCAACCTTGAAGTGGCCTGTGATACGCGTGTCGCAAATTTATATGGCTCCCAGGCTGAAAAAGGTTGGACATCACTGGTATATAGTAAAATAATGAGTTGTAGTACTAAAAAATCTTTTAGATAAAGTTTCAAGAAAAAACTGACCTAAAAACTACAGCTTTGGATGGGTTAAGAACATCCACAGGGGATGGACATGTGTGGAAGCGCAGAAAGTGCTTAAATATGGGCATTTAAGCAATTTGTGTGCCTGCTCCTCTGGATCCTCTGATCACTGAATGGCCTCAACGATCCTCCAGTGGGAAATGACTCCAGGACACAGCCACAGATGGAATTCAAATCGTTTCATTGTAAATCCAACAATGGGATAAAAGTAGAAGAATCAGGTGCAATAAGTAGTTAAAAATGTCTCTCTCAACGCGTTTCGTCAACCAAACTGTTGACTTCCTCAGTCCTAATAACCAAGCGTTGTGAGTTGCCGGGCGACATATTAAAAGAGCGCAGTTTAATCCCAAGGCTTTATTTAATTCTACTTTACAAGAGATCTATAACCGTTTTTGTTACTGTTTTCATTATTTAAAAGTAATCTGTTTCTGTCTGGCCACATTGCAGGGGTTATTAACTCAAGTCTGAACTGTCACGTAAAGGTGTCAATTCGCTGCTTCTTCATATTCGGGTATTTGCCAAATTCTGCGATGTGGAAAATTCACCAGTTAATGACGGTCGCACACTACACAATAGACAACTACTGGCGCGGTCGCTACTACACTATGGCAATATTGTTGCGTTGGCGCATTTGCTACAGGAATCCGCTGTTTAGTGAATAAGGAATAGAGAATCAGGGCGTAGCAACCCGATGTGATGAGAATTTTCACTTTAGTCAATAAGCCCCATACAACTCTATATTTTACTATATTCATGCCACTTGGGAGAACCTTATAAAAAGGATCATAACCTCTTTAGAAAACGCACTCATGGATGTTTTAGAAAGTACTGCCCCAGTGATTGCGCCCCCTACTGACCTGTGTGGAAGTTGGCAACGATGTCCATCAAATATAGAATATCAGACAGATAGTCCAGACTGAGCCAGACAGGCAGATACTGGTACTGCACCTCCGTAAAGCAGGATCTGAGTAAGTCAAGGGGTTAAATCAGAAACATCAAATGATCAAAGGGTCACCTCATTGTCCTGCCTGACACATGTAGAGCTGTATTAGGGCACCTGTCTGACTATAAGCATGATAGGAACTAGGTATGAGAAGGAGAGAGGCTGTGCAGTGTATCTGGGTATGAGTAGGAGGGAGGCTGTGCAGTGTATCT